>QYTT01093868.1:0-19660 GCA_006980735.1 Dasypogon diadema | reverse complement strand
CGCTCTTCCGATCTATATAGACACTGAGGAACTCTGTAAAGTAATGGGATATTTCGAGACAAACCTAAACTTGCATGGGTAGAGGCATTTGTTATTGGTTTCTTACATTTTTTCCCATAAATTTTCTCATAAATATTTCTTCGTTTTAAGACCACTAGGTCTTGGGGCTTTTAAATTATAACCTATTGAATCGTCTTGTTGTATTTTTCCTTAACTTTAGCCGTTTAAGGTAAAAACTTTGAAGCTTGAAGTTTTTAGATGAGCAACTCGGCTTTCTTTTTCCCCAATAGGGCCAAGCAATATATACTCCTTTTGAATGCATAAGCACTATGCAGAATGAGAAACCGAAAATAATAGTTTGTTCCATATATCTATTAATCTATTTAATCGCGTCTATAATGTATAAGGGCAAGAGCGTGTGCCGCGTGCAAGGATTATTTTAAGAAGAATCAGACTAGGAATTTGTGTAGAATACTATCTCTGAAAATAATGAGAAAAGGACAAAAACTTATCAACATTATGTCATTTATGTTGAATTGGATTAATTACCACTGCAGATATCATGAAATTTAATTCTACTTTCGTTAATGTGAAGCTTGTGGATTAGCACCAGTTCGAATATTTGAACTTTTCATATTACGACAGAAGGCCCAGGCATTTCTAAACATTAAAATTTGATATGCATTAAAAACATCCATTTGAGTAGAAAATATCTTTTTCAATAAAATAAAGAAGAAGTGTTACGATAGTAACTTTCTTTAACTTACGAACCCTGGTCATCAAATTCCTTATTACGTGAATAATTTCAGAAGAAAATTATTTCGAATTTAGTTCAAATCCCTAGACGAAAATGAAATTGTTTTGAAAAAATATGTGAATGAACAATTTGACGGGTAGAAGCATTTACAAATATTCCATCAAAAAGACATTTCAATTCTAATATTTATGTGTTTACATTCATAATTTTGTCTTGTTTTATACGATTTGGAAGAGATTTCACATTTAAATACGTACATAACTAGTTAAAATTATCCAAATTATTCTTTTTCCTGAAGGATTCAAAGTAAGAACAATACAAAACTATATTTTTCTTATACAAGTTACTATAATAGAATAACATGAACATCTTTTGTAAATTTATAATTTTATGGTGTAATAAATTGTTTTTTAATGCTACCATACAGTTTAATTTTATTACTCTTCTCAGAAAGGATGCGAGATAAGTCGGCGCATGTATATACTGAATTTAAAGGGCATGAATTTTTCTTTTTATTTTACCCAAAAAAATAATGGGTTAATAAGGGTTTAGGTAAAACCCTCAATTATTTTTTGTACTTAATAGCTCAAAACTTTTAAAGGGAAAGAACAATGGCAGCAGTTGAAGACTTTTATTAGAGGCTGAAATATTTTCTGCATGCTTGTATAATATTGATTCAAATAGGGTGTATAATAAGAGAGTGACATGGTATTCTTCGAAAATGACCCCAAATTTTTGAAGCCTTGTTATTTCGGAAACCGTTTACCCACTCCAATACAATTTTTTGTTTGTTTCGTTGAGACCTATCACCACGCGAAGATATTATATTAAAATACCAAACACCCTAAATATATAAAGGATGGTCTTCATGAAACAAATAAAAATTGTATGCGAAGGGGGGAGAAGTAACGCTTTTAGTGATAACGGGGACTTAAAGATTGATTTTGTGGTAATTTTTACGATGAAAACCATGCAGCTTATACTAAACATGATATATGTAAGAGTCGAGTGTCATATCGCAGAAAATACTGGTGGCTTTTAAGTAAGTGCTTACCCATCCTCTCACTCTTCTTCATTTAGGAACTACGAATTTTTAAAGTCGAAAAGTTTTGAATACCTGGATACCTGCCTCATATCAAATTAAACGGAAACTTATTCCAAATTATGCAAGAAAAGTGCACGTTAATTACAATTTTTTCTAGAAATTTATTGTATTTATGTAAAATTCCACAATTTTAATTTTGAAAATTCATAGCATCCAAAGAAAGATAAACTGGCGGATGGGTGAAAATTGTAAGGAAGGAGGGGGGGGGGGGGGGGGGGGGGGGGGGTGGCCCATCTGCTATACCCACTAAGATATGGCGTCTTAAAGAAATTGTGTCCAAATGTGTGCAGTAGAACAAGTACATTTTAAATTATAAATTCGGAATCATTGAAAGTACTGAAACCAAATTGGTCTTGTTGCATACCAAAATTAATTATTTATCGAGTTTCGTCAATCTTGCATCGTATTCCCTAAATAATAACTTCTATTTTTAATCGAAACTCCATTTCGCACACAAGTTCATGATGTAATTTCAAAGCTCGGACGTAACCTGATAACTTAAATTTCAAGTTAATAAAACTCATAACAATATTCCAGGTAAATAAAATTCCCAGAAATCATTCGCACATAAAAGTGCATTTTATCACGTACCAAATATGGGATAGCTCTCAACATTACATGCACAAGCTGCATCTCAGGTTGCGTGCAACATTATTGCTCGAGAAATTAAATAGACTTAAGCCTGGGAAGCTCATTTCCCGCCCCGTTTTGCTGTTGTTCCTGATGTTAATCATACAACAGGTGATTCATTGCGCTTTGTTTAGATACCAATTTCATTTATGTAGATTGGATTGGATTTTTTTTGTAAGCGAAGCGGAACTCCAGGTTGATAATCTGCCCGTGCAGTCAAAGCATTGCCATCACATTATCCATACACGTAGTAAATATCAGCATATTGGTCATTAGAGAAGTGAACCATATTCTTGAATACCTTCTCTACCTGGAAAACACTTTAATTTTGAAAACCTCGATGAAAATGGTAAACCATCCAGAATCCACACTATTTTGACTCCGGTTAAGTTTAAGCATTAAGAGTATGAACGGATTCAAAACTTGAGCGGACTCAAAACTGAGCGGTTTCAAATTTTGATTGGACTAAAATTTGATCGAATTCAAATTTGAGCGAACTCAAATCTTACAATTCCCTCACTTCTGAGTGGACTCAAAACTAGAACCATGCTCTTAATTTGAGTCAATCATTCCATTGATTTGAAATTAGAGTTTCTTGCAAGCCTGCCTTCTACACAAGTTTACCCTTTTATTTTTCTGATTTTCCCTTCTGTGTGGACTGTGTGCTAGTGTAATGTGTTTTTACTCTGCTTTCCACCTTTTCTACAAAAGTAATAAATTTGTTAACTAAAAAAAACACTTGTTTTACTTATTTCTATCTTCAATACTTCAGTTTTTGCACTTTTCTGATATTCAGTTTCCATGAAATTGACACATTTTGTGGTAGAACTGTTATGACATTCATGTTACAGTTGTTTCATTATATGTATACAATATTTGCCTACTAACTGACATTAATATTTTCGGTACATAAATACATTTGAAACACATGAAAGTATGTACCTAAACAACAGAATCCACAAGAACTCAATTTCTAGTACCAAAACTGGAAAAACGAAATGGAAATTGAGGTTAGTAAAATAACAATTCGTTATTACAATCCAGCAACTAGTTTTTAACTTCAACTCAAACTGTTGATAATTCAAAAACGTGTGGAGTTACATACATATTAGATTTAAATGAAAAGTAATTTCTTGGGAAATATCCCCATAGAATTCTAAGGGGATGGTGTCATCCTAAGAATTAACTCTTGTTCCTTCCCGCACTTCATCCAGAAACAAAAGAGCTGATTACAACAACAGGTATTTTATACACAATATCTGGCTGATCGCCGATCTGATTTCCTGGCTTAAGTATTTATTACGTCTGAATGAGTTAAAGATTCGCACTCTATAAAACAAAGAGGATTACATAAAAAATCAAAAACTTGCAGCTTTTTTCTCTAGTATTGAGGAAGCCATTAGTTGTATTTTCTAAAATGAAGTAAGAAGATTTGAGAAATGAAATAATATTGGTTAGTTTCAATTCATTGGAGTCTAAAGTTTAAATTTTAAGGAAATCTGAAAGGCATAGAAAAAACAAAATTTTTAACAATTTTTTGAAAGTTTATAAAACCTCCCTAAGATACTATAGTTCAAGATAACTCTTGTTTCTTCCCATACTGGTTCAAAAATAATACACTATGTCCTATAAAATGTAGCAATTACAAAAAGAGTATAAAATCTTAAATGCATCTCGTTTTTTATCTGCAAATTCAATATTAACATTAGGGCAAGTTCCCATTACCTCGAGTCTACTATGTATACCTCTCAGCGCTCACTGACACCGAATATTGTGACTACCAGTCAAAAACAGGGCTGCTTTTAACTTTCTTCACAACAAGATTTTTAGAGCTCTTACTCTATAGAAAAAAGCACGCTGATGGTGGTTGATGGGTATTCCCGCACTCTCATTTTTATGCACTTCCTTAACTTCTACACAGGAAGTTACCAACTCGCAATTAATCTAAAATTAGTAAAATTTGTTATATGATGTACCTACAGCGAGATGTTGTTATTAAAGTTAAACTTGAGTTCAAGTTTATTTAATTTACGATCTAATTACCATACGATAACCATACAAACGAGTGGAACTAACTTGTAGGAAGTTTCTTCTCTCAGTTCGTTGACTTTGCAAATATTATTAACTTTCCTTTACGTCAGATCGTTAGCTGTCATCCTAAACATAATAGCATTAAATTGTATAGCACTGTAGTCGTCATGGGAATACTCGTTCTGTTGAATTTTTGAAGTGCCTGTGAGTAACATGACAACTTCCCTGCTGCTGAAATTCATGTACATATATGTAATACATAGGCTCTTTGGTGCTTTGGCTCGTAAGCAGCAGGTTAATGGGCTTCATTTATATATATATATAAATTGAAGTCTCCCTTCTTGACATCAAAGGCTAATCAAGTCCTTTTCTCAGAACTCATCAATAGAATCTCCAATACAGGCATCATCTTAAAATAGATACATCACAGAATGGGTCTAATAGAGTTACCCTCTTAAATAAGTAAGAGGAAGCAGTCGAGCAGAAAGTTTAGCTTATGTTGGTATGTTGTCATAGGATTTTTCGATTCTATCTGCTGAAATCGTAACATTTTTTTTCCTATTCCAATGCTAAAACAAACTGGCTGCAGGTCAATGATTTCTAACACGTTATGAATTTTGAAGGTTGGGCAATACCACCGATTGTCTGAGGATGAGGGTGTTGCTCCATTCAAGTGATTTAAACGTTAAGTGTAAATGTTGAAATAAAACTAGCACGTTCTACTTTTTGTAGTGATTTCGATGGAACATGGCAACTGTCAGCAACAATTTTTCCAATTTTGGACTCCAATCAAACCCAAAAAGTTTTTACAACTTTTGTGGTAAAGGCAAAGTTGTGTTTGGGAATTCAGTAATCCAATTAGGACCTTTTGCAAAGACTCATAGGATTTCACGTATTAACGAATGTGTCCATGTTATGAAGTAATTCAAGCAGGACCGGACCGTCTCGTCTCCCTAATTTTTTTTTTTTTGCTCAATTTCAGCTTTAATGTTTCACACACGTGCCAAAAATGTTTTTACCTCCATGTTTTGGTAGAAAGTGGCATTTCGAAATTAGGACGTAGGCAATCGGATTAAGGTCGGGTTAATTTCAAGGACCAAAGCGTTTACAGAAAAACATCTCTATAAAATGGATGACAACCCAGACACATTAATCATTAATCCTTGTTACCTATATGACTCAATGAAGGTGTTTCCATATTTATTTCTGGAAGAGACGCTTGACATGAATAATAGAGTGTTACAAATAATATGGAAAATAAGAAAAATCAATACTAGGGTGGTTTTTAATTTCTCGAATATTTCGAATATTACTCAGTAATCGTATTTGAGGTCAAGTTATTTAAGATACGGTTTGTAGATTAGTTTACTTAAAACGTTCTTTTCATATTCATATTCTCAATATTTATCGAACTCCACTATAAATAGAACCCGGTGAAACAATTTTAACACTAACAATATTACAATTTTGTTACGATCCACGCTTTCGCTATATACCTGCAAGGTCCTTACAAGGAAGGTATTCCAGGTGCCCACCATCGATTTTAATAATAGATATAATATATTACGGTTGACTAAAATGCAAGCGTGTTAAATGAAATAACCCTTCAAATTAGGCGGTATTTTCTACCGATTTTAAACCGACTTCTAAACGATTAAAAACCCGCTTAATAGTATAAAATAGGGTTACAAATGATTCTTGAAAACATATTTCACTTTCTTCACCTATTTTTGCATCTTTCCGAAAAGCCAAATTTTAGGGAGAGCTAACACTAAACGGATTTTGTGCTTTTTACATCGAAAAATTAAATTTTCGTGGATAAAATTAACTAAAAATTTTTTGCCATATATGAATACAAAACCAGACCAAAACCTGCGGTGATTCTCACGCAAAACTGTCTTTTACAAAGGATTTAACATAGCTCAAAATGGTCTGGTGGCTCATGTTTAAATATGACAAACCACTTCATGGCTTAGAAGATTATGACGTGTCAGACATTGCTTTTGCAAGCAATATAATATATGAAATATGATCCTTTTACAGTTACCTCGCAAATTTGTAATTATTCACCAGCAAGTACCCAAGTTAGGTTATTATTGACGTCGAATTGGAAATGTGCCATGCTACTAGGGCCTAGCTCTAGTGAGCAGAGATTCAAGCGAGCCTTACGTTCTAGATTGAGTCGGCCTGGAAAATTCAATGAAAGTGAGTCACCTCAAAGGGTGAATTCCTGAAGAATTATACAAACCAGCCAAGTTCCAAGTTGTCTCGGTCTGACGTCACAAATTTTCATAACAAGATGAAGACGAAGACTTGCGTTGGAATCGACCTTCAGATTTGCCTTCTTTCTGAGATGTACGTTTTATGTAACAATTTGAATTTCTCTATCATACCAGTTTCAAGGATTTGTTTCATATGTTATAAAGGACAAGACTTGTTCAAAGAATTTTCAAATTTATTATACTGCAAAATTTGTATTACAACCAATATCTCTTTCGTGATTTAGTCTCCGTCAAGAAAATATACAGCACAGCATTTGCCTAACCAACAACATAAAGTCACCTCCTTTTACCAGAAATACGATTACCTTACTGCAAAGCCTTAATAACATCGCAATGCCTATCTTAAGGTAATAAAATTTCACAACACCTCAAGTGTTAGATATTCTTCAACGTTCATTTCATTCGACGTAATTGAAGCTTTCATAAAATTTTTCCATAAATTCCTGGAAATGGAAACGGCATTAATAAATTGCGTTTTGAACTCGTGCTTACAATTTAATTACCACTTTACATGCTCTCCACCCCAGGAAATTGTTTTTAAATTAAATCAGCGGAACGCTTTTATCATTAAAGATTTTTGTTCTGAAATGTGAACGTAAAGTTTATGTTTTTGTATTAATTTATGTACATATGTATTTTTCTAAAGTAGATAAATGTTGAGTGCATAAAAAATAGGAAAAAAAAGTGCTGACACGTATGTATTTCAGACATTTTGTGTATATATACATATGTCGGCAGCATTTTCCAGATAACACAAAAAGTTAAATGAGGGAAGTGGTCTTTTAAGGGGGAATAAAAGACAAGCAAAGAAAAAGCTCCTTAGGACAATTTAATAAAAAATTGATTCTACAGAAAAGCTACCTGACGATGTGTGCTTTTCAAGTTGGACCGGTTCAATGTGTGGCTGTCTGGAATTGCTTGAGAGCGATTGTTAAAATTTCAGCATTTTTTTTCCTTGCTGATTGTTCTTTCTACTGAATTTTTAAATAATGTTTACTGACACTCAACGAATCTAAAGTATTTCCAATTTGCCTATGAAGTGTAAGATCCTTTCAACCTCTGAAAAGCTAGTGTGAAGGGCCTAGAGTCATTTAGGTTGATAAGCAAAACGAAACAAAAATAACAATTGAAATTCTACTTCACTTTAATTATTTTCATGAATAATTTCTCTCCTTCGGGAGCTATGCAATGACCTCCTCTTTCATATAGACGAATTGAAATAATAGATGTTGTAAATTTAGACGCAGATTGACATAATCGTTTTACGTCAGATTATTTTTCTGTTCTTTCATTGTGCATCTATTGCTGAAACATTCTGAATAATGGCACTATTTAGGATCTGTGAACCCAAGGACTGGGAGTGTTCGGGTTGAGATCACTAGTCCTGCTCAAATTTCAACATTAACACACTGATTTTCCGTCCTGAAGACCTTACCGTTGGTCGGGAGTCTCAGGATATAAGAATAATTTCACTTAAAATTCACTAATTACACTTCATTAGCACACTTTTAAAAATATACACGATGCCGAAAAAATTCGTATACAGAAACAAAATGGAAAATAGGAAAAGGAAATGAGAATATTTTTTTGAAATGTTTATTAAAAATCGATATTATGTAGGTATTAAATACTTACAGCAAATACTTTTTAATAATCCCCCCCCCCCCTTCTTTTGCTTTTTTTACTAACAGTAATGTGTTTTCAAAAGAACTGCAAGCGGCACATCTGACATCGGCAATTCGTCCCAAAATTTCGAGATATTGCCCTTGAACTGTTCCAAATTGTAAATTTTTTGGTCGGTAAGTTTTGCAATCGTGTAGCCCTAAGCACAACAATCCAAGGGATTCAAATCAGGACTACCGGGCAGCCACTTGTCCTTCGACAAAAAGTCCACTAAATTTTCAGAACACCAAGTTTGAACTGCATCTGTCGAATGTGATGGGGCCCCGTACTGTTCGAATCAGTAACAACTGATTCGAGGATTTCCTTTTTGAGATATTCCCCATTGATTTTAACCCCTCTTTCAATAAACACAAGGGAAAGTTTGCGTCGCGTCGTGTGCAAAATCCGTCCTAAACTATGACGAGGATACATTTTGATACGTGGTAGCGTGTTGTTTATTTTCTGGTACATCATCTATTCTTACTGACCATACTCGATCATTTTGTGGGTTTGTGTGGCTACTCAAAAACAAAGAGCTTTTCAGTTTTCAAAAAAACCGAATTCATCCCCAGCCTGCCAAGGAAGAACACCGTCAACTCTTTCAGTTTGCTTTTGTTTCGATGAAGATGAAACCCTAGCAATTTTATGTTTTTTATAAGACACTAGGCCAAGATAAAATCGACTGGGAAATTAATTTGTTCTAAATTTTTATGAGAAGGAACTTTTGTATTCGAATTTATTGGAGACCATGTACTTATATTCCTTGAAGACCTTACCGAGGGTCGGGGGTCTTCAGGTGTTAAACTTATTAATTATTCGACTTTTACTTTTATGACTGGCTGCCTGACTCTAACTGTGTCTCTGTATTTAAAGGAATTCTCCCTCCATCGCGATTTCTAACGGAAATCGATGATCTGTTAAAATTAACCACTCAGAATATTTCGAAAACTCCGCAGGAAAAAAATGTTGTAGCCAGCAGTATTATTAGTCAAAAACCCGGCTGAATCCAAGTACCTTGAAATATACACGATACCAATATTGGTTACTTTGCATTTATTAGTAAATACATTTATGTACATTTATATGTCAGCAAGTAAAACACAGGGAAAACCTAATTCCCGTGATTGGGGTTAGCACGAGTTAAGAAACACAAGACCGGTTTGTTTACGTTTAAGAATTTACTTGGATGAAATCTGATATGTGAAAATTTTAAATGAGGTAGAAAACTCGTAATGAGGGCAAAATATGACTCAAACATGAAGGTCTTGCTTCAAAAGTGTAATTTATTGGGGTAGGTTGGAAATTGTTTGGTAATATCATTATGTGAAGTTCCTGAGTTTAATTTATAGGATTTTGGGTTCGTGAAAATGGAGATGTTAAGAGTTGAATGCATAAGAATCTTTAAATTTAATTTATTAGAATGATTTCTTTAAAAATGAACAAGGAGGTTTGTCTTGGTGATATACATAGTGCATAGGACACTATATTACAACACATCCCAGTACGAAATCGAGCAACCGATGAACACGGTAATGAACAATTTCATCGGAAACAGAAGAGCCTAGCATCAATGACATAGTAATGCAAATGGTAAGACAGCAGAGACTATTGATGACAAGGTAATGCAGAAAGAATTGTACCAGAGAAATTTACGTTTTCTGTTCATCGTGTTTTTTTCTTAATTTAGCGAAAGTGAGTGAAATTCCTATAAAATACCAACTTTCTTCCCATTCCGATTTTTTTTAAACTTCGTTGACGCATCGAGTTTCATTAAAGAAAAAACACGTCTGTTTTCCTTTTTCTCCCTATTGGGGTACTATAAGTGTAAGAAAACTATTGTAACGTCTAAAAATTATTTACAATGCAAAGAAATAAAATTGTCACATGAAATCTGTAGTTCTTTTTTCCATATTGAGAAAAAAATCCTTTCCTGCTTTGACATCAAAATGATTTATCATACGCATATTTATTTAACCAAACAGCAAATAATTTTAAGTCACTCGCAAATAAATTTAAGTCATTTGCAAAAATATTCAACCTTTTCGAAAATAAATTTAACCCATTCGCAGACAGGTTTAAACTTTTAACAAACTTAAAAGAGTGCAAATTACATAAAAGATATGTATTGAAAAATAAAGGTCACGTTTATGAACTAAAATCACCATCACTAATATAGATACTAATATAAATATTCCTGAGAAGTAATACGGATGGAAAACTACTAAATAAGAGAATAAAATCAAAAAAGAACAAAATATTGCGCTGAAAATACAAAATCGCATTTGAAAAGTTAGCAGCTTAAATAAATTGTAAAACACTTAGAAAACAAAAGTTAGTAAAATTATAACATATTTACATGTAGTGACACCTACTTATCAACATTTAACTTCCTCAAACAGTTACCTTTAGAAATTTGAGTACTTGGTTGCCAAATAACGGCAATTTGGATGCTTAAACTTAAGATAACTTTGATTTCGCGTAATTAACTAACTCAGTAAGAAGGGGTGGTTCTATGATTTTTGGTGGTAATGACTGGGCGCCATCCATGTAGTTTTTGGATGCGGGATAAATTACAAAATCCGATTTTACCATAAACACTACGTTATAAAATTTATTCCATTCATAAACACTAAAATAATATATAAATTTCGTAATATAAATATCAAAAGAACTAGAAACCAGAATCTTCGAAACTACAAACTATGAACAAGAAGAAGAGCGGAAACATTGAACTCTTTTTTATATTGCGCTGCTTATGGCTTTTTCCTAGTTTCAAAAATGGCCGAATAGTAAACAAAAATTAGCCCCGCCGAAATGTGTCGCGGAAGAAAGAAATTGGTGAGTTTAGTAACAAAAACACTCATTGAATGCGTTAGAAAACTTTTCGCTGATCACTTTTTCACAACCTCACACTCCTGAAATCTGAAACCAATTAAACTGCTGTCAGAAATTGCAAAAAATAAGCAAGCAGCCAGGATCAGTTGTCAAAAAATTTTTCATTAGCATTCTCCCTTCTTGCCTCTGCCCCGCTATAGAGGCCACTTTCGTGTACAATCTACATGTATGATACAGCCATTCCTGTTTGATATTGTTTCTATTAGAAATACACAAAGCCGTTAGCCAACCTCTTCGAATCAATCCCATGTTATGGGAACAAATTAAAATTTGATATTTTACCTGGCTTCCTCCTATCCTCCCAGAGTCCACGTCCATGATCCAGTATGTCTTTTCCCTTCCTGCTAGTGCACTCCAGTAGCTTTGTAGGCTCCCTACTAGTAGCTTTGAGTCTTCTCGTCCGTGTGTCCTCTTTTTCACCTGTTTTAGCACTAGCGCACTTCTGCTACTCTCTGTCCTTCTTTCAATCTTTGCCTTTTATTCACATGCTTTCCCTTCCTTCACCACTTTCCTTTTTCTTTTGTCCTTTTTGTATATTTTTTCTTTTTTTAACTAGAAATTATTTTCTTTTGCCACTTTTTTTTTAACTCGAAGAAAACGATTTGCGCTGCTTGTGAAACACCATACAAAACAGATCAAATTAAGATATCTCAGTTTAACGAAATAAATTTAGTTCATGGTTCTTTACGCCTATTCAGTGCACTTGTGCACTTATACCACTTGACTAAGTTTTACGTTTTCCTTGAAAATTTCCACTAATACTTTAACGTCTTTGGAATCGCCAAGAGTAGTTCGGGAAGGAAATACCAAAGTTTGGGAAGAAAACTAGAAGAGTGATCTGGATGCCACGATGAATCCACCTCAACCAAATGTTCCATTTGCCTGTACCAAATTTTCTTGACAAAGTTCCTTGCCACAGGGATTAATATTCAAATATTTTTTTTGGTTTGCTACAGTCTTTCTTAATTAATCACTCCTATGACATCTTGAAAATTTTTTTAATAAGAAAAAAAATTCTCCAATAATATTGTTGACATGTCTCGTCGATTTCGTTAATACATGTCTCCACATTAAGATAATAACGCTGGTAGATTTTAAAATGAATACCCTATGTATGCCTCTACAGACTATTGAATAAAAGCATATATTTCCAACAGATTCTCGACAATTTATTTAATTTTATTATTGTTGCAATATATATTTCATAATCACAGTTCAGAACAGCCAAAAGTCTTCTGAATGTCGTTTTATTTTAAGAACGGAATAACTTGCAGGTGAATATTTGCTTTTTATGGGTCTGCGGTTAATTAGTCCATAAAAGTAAACTAGAAAAAGCCCTGTTGGCCATTTACCTATATAATCCTGAAGTAATTATTAATGGTATAATTATTATTTGGGACAACCACCATCTTAATAGCTTCTGAAATTTGGAGTTCTTTCAGGGACAGTACGTCTCGTCTATTTTTATACTTTACCGTCCCGTGTTAATTAGCAGTTGTAAAACGATATTATTGCGAGTGGTAGCAGAAGAAAACCGATATGAATCAAAAGCTGCTATAATTCCAAGTCATGAACTGCAACTTTGCATTTACACATAAACAGCATTTTTTTGAAAATTTATATTTCAATATGTCACACAAAATACTGAGGCGTTTATAAAAATATAAAAAATATCGCAGTTCATAAGTTAAAGTTACAGGTGTCTTTACAAGAAAATATTCAAGATTTCAGATAATATATACATCTACAATTTTGTTCTCCATCCCTTTAAGAGCACTGCATCTTTGTCGTTTTAAGGTTCTTTGCAAAATTTTCCTTTTGTGTGTTTCTAATTAATTAAAGAGCATTTCCAAAGATCTCACAATTTGTTTCCTTTACCACTTAATTCACTCATTTAACAGTATTAGAAAGGATAAGCATTTTAGTTGCTTTCAGTCTAGAAGATTAAATTCCTTAGAAGTTACTTTGTGTTCTATTTTGACTACGCAGGAAATTTTGTGATACTTGAGAAAGTAATTAAACAAGACCTCCAGCTGTACAAAGAAATGCTTTTTTCGGGTGATTTGGCCTGCCATTTAATTAGTGTCATGCTGCCGACGATGAACTGAAAGCAATTTTTCCCAAAGCAGTAAATTTATCAACACCACAGACAGGACTTAGCTTCAAACTTTTACAAGGCTAAGCAGTCAAATACACTTCCTGCAGAAACAAACCCCAAATTTATATTTATGGCCGCGTGGGTTGCAAGGAGTCCGAGGTTCATTTAAATTTTCTATGAATACCAGATTCAAGTGTTTACAATGAGCTTTCTGAAATATCCCCATACTAAAATCTCTGAACTTTGATTTCCCGCAGTGAGCATTTCGTTACTGAAATATTATGGAAAAATATTCCCCCTATTATTTTTGATAAAACCCTGAATTTATCTAGACATCACTTATATATATGTATATAGTGCTTCTTGGGGATGTGATTCATAAAAGTCAACATAATGGATGTAAATGTTTCTGTAATTCATTAATTACTTCCACTTTAGACTTCAGAACGCGGTAACTCAGTAGCTCCGGCATTTTTAATAAGGGACAAATTGTTAAAAGCTGTGTCAACTGACTCCAGGCTCCCCTAAATTAAAGGTTAAAACTTCAGTTTTGATTTGGAAATCAGCGATAATAATGAAAGCTTGGTTTTATTTTTTGCTCTCCAAAATAAAACTCATGTCTGAATTTTATTTTTAAAATTCATAAATAATCCTCACACTTGAATTTTTTTTTGATCAAAAATAGAGCTCATAATGATTTCTCACCTCGCATTTTCATTTTGCCGCTATTTATTAGTTCATTTTGTGTGGCGAATTTGTTCAGATTTAGTCACATTATGCGCAAATTATTGAATGATAATAGCAGCAAAACACGCACTTCTTGTCTTGATTCACTTCTAGTGTTTTGATATAAAAGAAGTTTGAATTTCATTTAGAGTTTAAAAGTTTCACTCGACGAAATTTCTCGATGACTTCCGTTTTTCTAATCTATATTATTATTTTTCTTATGTTTTTCCCTAACACGATAATATTATCCGCTCTATGGTAAGAATACCTCTTGATAATCAAAATACCGCGCCGCATTAGATGATGAGGAAATGGATGTTCTCTTTACTGCTTAACTCACTTCCACTCTTTCCTAACATCAACTTCAGTACTTTACTCAATATCTTTCTCCTTATCTTCTGTGCAATTGCGCAGGGGATTTTACCATAGTATTCATAAAATTGTGCTATTGTGTTATTTTTTTACAATATTAGAAAATAAAGATATTGAACGTATTAAGTTTTATTTTTGATCGAAAAATAACGCTATTTATTATTCATGATTTTAAGCAATAAAATTCAAAGGTGAAAAAAATAAAACTCAAATGTGAGGATTATTTATGATTTTTAATAATAAAACTCAGACATACATTTTATTTTTGAAAGGAAAAAATGAAACTCAGATTTAATAATTACTAACGGTTGTAAAAAATACAACTTATTAATTATCGATATTATCGATTTTTATACTTTTTAATTACGATTCTGGAATGCCTACATATGTTAAAAAAGTAAATGAAATGTGTGTGTCATAATTAAATACCAAACGTTTTGTATATCTATTGTTAAATTAATCATTATTTTTGGTCCCTGGATTTAAAACTTATTCTCTTAATTTTCTTATTAGAAGTGGATTTATTGTTTAAAGAACTTCTAATTTATCTACAACGTATTTATAGAATTTACTAAAGGAAAGAGTTACTTTGGACGGTGTCATCTCTAACGCTTACAACATGCTTATAATGCCGGCGTGCCCCTAGGCTCTGTATTGTCCCCTACTCTCTTTCTGTTTCTCCAGTTCACAGTTTTGCACATGACATTACCCTTGATTTCGCGTACTCATTTAAATCACTGGCTGACTCCCGCGGTAATGCCTCTGATAACAATCGAGCACATATGATTGGATCATTTAACGACGACATTAGTAAAATCCTCGCCTTGGGCAGTGCGAATCGTGTCGAGTTTAATGCGTCCAAAACCTAAAGCTGTCTGATTTCCCTCAAAAGATATCCAAACACCCTCCTCCTCTCATCGTCAATGGGATGAATATTTCAAACTCTTCTCTTTCACAATTTTACTTGAACGGATTACATCTTCGCTATTGCAAATTATGCAGTGAAGTGCCTGCGCTTTCTGCACCGATGCAAGAAATAATTTACCCTATGTAACCTAGCGCAATCATATATGTATATGACTTCAATTCCACTCTTGATCGGGAGCTTTCAGGTTTCATGTTCTAAGTAAGTGCGGAAATCAGCGGTTGAACGCTGCAATTACAAATCACCAGACCCAATAAAAGAGGAGATGACACATTTTCACAAAATGTGTCGTGAATAGTTAAAAAAGCAGACCCAAGAAGAAAATGGGTTGACAAGAAACAAATTCTTTTTTTGTGATAGCTCCTTCTATTACAGCTACCGCGATAGAGTGCGTTTTATCTTATTTTTACAACCTGGTACAATGTTTTTACCGGACAACCAATTTCTCCTATTTTCTCGTGATTAATGTTTCGTTGTCTTTAGCAAACCTAAACAAAGTGGTGATGAATAAGTAAAGGTTAATCTCTACTTTGAGTCCTAAGATACAAGGATACTTTAGTCTCCCACTATACCGAAGAGATAAAAATATTGTATCTCATAAATAAACATTTCAGAACCTAGTTTATTAACATTGGATTTATTTCGTAAAGAGAACATTTTTACGGCAATTTATATTAATACCACACCAATGATAAAATAAGGAAGAATACAGAGAGAAAAGTTAATCGACTTAAGAATTTGTGGTGCCTGCCTCCCTTGCACAGTCATACTAATATATTTCTATAATATTCACTCCTTGAGTCAAACTAAGGCTCTTATGCTGTGATGTGCATATCACATAAGTAATCAAAATCAATTATTAAACGCCTCTTAGGTAGGTAAAGCTAATAATTCTTGCTTATTATTACCAAAGGAGCTAAACCCGATTAACTGGTACTTAATATAAGCATCCTAAAGACATATTTTACTTTCCGAAAGATACATTTCAATTACTATGTAATATTTCCCACTGAGAACAATATTTTCCACATTTTAATTCTAGAAATTATATTTTTATAAGCGAAGTACATTTCGAGCCAGAGAGACAGAGAGAGATAGGCACGTATAATGTTGAAAAGTATTCCAGTTCCTACTTTTGAAGTGACAAGTTGAATATATCTACTTTGAGCGATAAACTTTCATTACTCATGTGGAATTTAGCATTGGAGAAGACTAAAATGGAGCAATTGTCAGCAGTAATGAATAAGATAATGATCGACCAAATGTTGCTCAGAAAACGTTGCACACATCTGAGAAATTCTCCAGTACACAGTAGGATCCTCCGAACTCCGAATACACTATCACCTCTTGTTTCAATTTTAAGATAATATTACGAATTGTTTTAATCTTAAGATAAATTGTGATACGTTTGACAAAATAGTAAAATTACTGTGTGGTGGATAAAACTATGGTGGCATCTAACCTCAGAGCAAAGAGTGCTTCCCAGAGAAAACTGCCTTAATGATGGTAATCTGAAACGTCTTATTTTAATTAAGCCATAAGCAAAGAACTTAATAAATTTAAATTATAGCTTCAGCATTTTTTAATCATAAATTGTTAGCACATACAAACACCTTAACATTGGGTGGAAGAGTAGTTCATAACTTTTCGGTGAATCAGATAATCCGCCTTATTCGATTTAGAATGACGTTATGTAGCTTATAGTATTCCATTAGTTAAACCCTTTCATTTGATACCGATGTCAAGGGAGTTGTGAAGAAAACGGAAAGCCGCCACCTTAGGGTGTCCGCCATATTGGATTTATAATGACATCGTGTAGCTTATCGTATTCTACTTGTCAAACTCTTTCATTTGATACCCCCCCCCCCCTTAGGTTGTGGATCCCAAGTCAAGGGGGTTGTGAAGAAAAAGATAAGCCAGGACCTTGGGGAGTCCGTCATATTGGATTTAGAATGATATTAGATATATTCTAGTATATTATATTGTCATCAGAACCAAAGCCATGTGTAAACTTTCAGCTCGATTGGGTAGCGGAAAATATGTCAAATTTCAATCACTAAATTTGATCAATACAGGATATTCAATATAAGAAATCCATTATTGAAAAATATCCGAGAAAGGGGTAGAATACTCTGAAATGTATTTCGAAATAGTTTGTAGTAAAATTTTTTTTAAAATTTCTAAAGAATTTTTCTCCAGCATACTGGAAGGTTAGGGGTAATTTTATTCTGGCATGTATAAAGTATGATACAACTGATGTTTTAAGAAGCCGCTGATGCAAACTAAGCGATAGAAGTGAAGTGGAGCCAAAACCCTCCCAGATATCGGTTGATCTTTCAAATATTTCCCCAAAACGCAAATTTCTACTCGCCTAGACTCGCCTTGTATTGAAAACTGACTCCGTTTAATAATATTGCTAGGAGAGTATTTCCATCAATGCTATTTCTATACATTGCAAGACTTTTGGATATCACGCTGGGCGATTTCCCTCAGATCACTCTTATATGCATTATAGATGGTCACTAAGCCTGCATATACACAATTTTCCATCGGTCCTATTGGTTTGCTGAGGTAAAGGCGTCAAGAACGAGTACGCAGGTATTGCGTGCCGCAAACCTTACTTCGGACGCAGACAACAATCATCTACTCAAAACCTATAATTTCCTCAGAGTCTGAGTTAAAGATTCTACCGACAGAGGTTTGGCAAGATCATTCCCGCCGTAGATTCACTTAATCCTATATCTACGAGGATCCTGGATTGCAAAGTAAGTCACAGTCTTCTAGATGAAGATCAAGGCTATCCTTGGGATCGGCAATTTTTTTTTTTTGGTTTTTTGGTAGAGCCAAAGCTAAAGGGTGCTCTATAATGCTATGAGAGGCTTTGACGGAAAGGAAAGTGGGGTTCAGGCATTCGCAGTAATTGAAAATTGCAACCAATATCCAGGCAGATAGCTATCAAAGCGATTCTTCGTTACCTCGAATTTGATTAGAGACTGCAAACATTAGTCCAACGATCTGTCCCGAAACAACAATGTACTCAATCTGTAGATGTCACTGTGCATTTATGGCAACGAGAAGGTGAACGAGCTGGCACCCAATATGACATTAAGGGATGTGGACAAGAAACGGGAACGGTGGCGCACTTATGGTGTTATTGCCCATCATATTCGGCAAAGAAACTTAAATACCTGTGACACTACTTTCTTGATAAACTACATTAAGCGGTCGAAAGTGGGTGGGATAGGATCCTGGGCTTTCTTAAGTCAACTGGGTAGTTGGACCCTTGACAACGTCTGCTCCCGCTCCGGAAATTAATTTTTTCTTCATTCACAATAAATAAATATTTTTCAAAATTCAAAAACCATTCCAATTCAAAAATTCAAATTCAATAATATTAGCTTTGTATTGCAACCAAAATCATCCGTATGATATAACGAAAGAATAGGAGGGGGGAATAGAGAAATTACAGAACTTTCTTGCTTACTTTATGCGTACTTGTGAAGACTGTTTGTTCTCAGCAATTTTCTCTTAATAGTATTGATTATACTAATCACTAACTTAATCGGCCCATTAAAGGTAAAAATTAAAGATGAGAAACCCCTCAACCCCTCTATTTTTGGGGAAATATTTCAACTATTTAGTTGTTCCAATGGCTTCCAGAACCAAACCAAATGCAAAGAACGTCAGAAATACTATCTATAATCAAATGCTTCTATCATTAATATAGGTCAGCCCTCTCTTGTTCCAGTCTGGCAAGGTAATTAAATATAGTCTTCTTGTGAGGTATTTTTCACTTTTGATATTTCGTAATTAAATGAAGTCCCAAATGTGAACTAATAAAACTTTCCAATGAGTTTTATAGAAATTTTCTATGTTAATTAAGTAGGACTACTAACAAACAATGTTTTCACCTGACTCTCTCCAGCTGCCATGTTCCTCTGGTTATTTTACCAGTTCCACCGACTATTTTGTTAAATTTGAAAACCATTAATGTTAACAACCACTTATTATGGGTAACATTTTGTATGGCTCTTATGTAAATTAAGTTGTGAATCGCATTAGAATCGATCTGTGCCACTGTTGATATTTCCGCTTCCCGGAATACATGATTTCGTGATTTCGGAGGTTGACAACTGTATCATTGTATCTATAAGAAAATCTGGATGTCATCTTCTTG
>QYTT01093867.1:0-18190 GCA_006980735.1 Dasypogon diadema | reverse complement strand
GCTCCAATAGACATTTTCCACTCTACATGCAAATTTCTACTCGCATCTCGAGCAAATTTTATTAATCAACAATTTTGACTGAAAATTTTGAGCATCTACAAACACGGGGAATATTTTTCGCATAAGGACTCCAAAGGAATTTACAGCCTCATTTATTAAAGAGAAGTCACCATTTTTTTTAAAAAGTCAAGTGATAGTTTAAAGCTAGGTTAAGTTGAATATTCAATAAACGTCAAATCGACCCAAATTGCATAGTTTCTTTACAACTCTTGAATTTCTTTGATTTTCAGCAAATCAAATGTTTTTTTACGTTACTTTTATATTATTTTTCAATAATAATGTTTATAATCCAAAATATATATGTCGAAAATAGCAGACTTAACAAATTACCCTTCATGATTACCCGGATTTTCCTCTAAACACAATAATCTCCTCCTTCTTGCCAAAAGCCAGCTTATTTTCTTCTTTTTCTTTCATTTATTTCAAATATGAAATTTTATTACTATAATTTATATATATTAATAAAATTTGCATAAACATACATGTTTTACGAGCATATAGACAAGTTCTTGAGCAATTACAGAGCAGGAATAAAAGCAGCTGAGGAGGAGAATAACAGAAGAAAGAGCATTCAATATACTTGCGAGAATTGATAAATATCGAATATATATATATATTGTATATTTTCTCATGGACAATAACCAAGAAACTTTATATAATACTTTAAACTGAGATATCTGGAAATTTTGTTTTTCATACCTTTTGTGTTCAAAATTGGACCACGTGAAAAGTTTTTAAGGTTTTGTGTCCATAATGATCGTGATACAATTTTCTATGATTTTGTAAAAATTTTAATAATAACGAGTTTCTGTTCAGCGTGAAACCAAGTCCATCTCCGCATTAAGCGTTCAGACACTCCGAAGAAATGCATTAAGATTGGACTCCCCAACAAGCAAGCAACACATAATAGTTAATAAGGTTAGTCCCATCGATAGGACAAGGGAAAATTCAAATAATTAGTAATGTAAACATTTCAACAATAATCACACGAACAGGAAAAGGCGAGATTTTATTACACTCTTAGATATATCTGTATCAGTTTCTGCTACGTGTTCATTTTAATTAATTATTAATAAGTATTTGAAATATGACATTTTACGTTTATAGAATTTGAGATTATTATCTAATTAAAAGAAAATAAATTCGTTGAAATTCTTTATCTTTTAAAGATAAAGAGAAAATCTATAGTGGCCAAATAATTTTACAGGCAGTGTAATCTGCAGTGTCTGAATTTATTTGTCTCAAATGTATTTATTCGGGGCACTTTGCTTTTGCGCATAAAATACATCACATCAGTTTTTAGAGACAGACACTTTGAAAAACTTTTCATGAAACTCATAAGACCCATATACACTTGAAAACAATTTTGCGCAAGTTGATTTCAGAAACAAAATTTGCAAGTGTATACAGTTCTGAAAGCTGATTGCGCAATTGTTGCAAATCTTGCGGCTGTTTTCAGCAGGAAATTTTATCGCAAGTCTAGACAAGAAAGTTTTGGTTTCTGCAATATTATTGCAACATTCGAAATGAGTTGGAAATTATTGCATCATTTCTGCAAGAATTTTCGAAGGGAGAACATGGCGAAAAAAATCTGGACCAAAGAGGAAATTAAAAATCTTTTCGAGAAATATGAATTATCTCCTGAATTGTGGGATACGAAAAATGCAGCGTTTAAAGATCACATTAAAAAACAAATTAAAATAAAATGAAAAAAACGTTACTTTTTTCAATTACCTGTGGCTAGAAACCTAAGTGTTAAAAGGAGACGCTCATTTGCCGAAATAGAAGGTCTTAGTCTAGGTATCTTTCTTCGCTATTTTTGTAGCAATGCATACGCTTAAAGTTTTGTAGTGCAACAGAGTCTTCATTCCTTAATTCTCCAAGTAAACCTTTGTGAAATCCCAAATTCTGTCTACGATTTATCCATTCCCTAATCCATACTTCCCTCTTCTTTTGCTTATTCCTCTTTTTAATTAAAGTAGTTATAACAATTGCAGCGGCACATCTTACTCGTTGATATGACATTTTGCTACTAAACCATTCAACAATGTACGACATATATACAAATAAAATAATGAGAAAAGAAAAAGATTGCGCAAACAATATTTGTGGTATACACAGTATTGCAAGAAGTTGCAGCAAGAAATCTTGCATCTTTCTGAAAAACACTTGCAGAAAACAATTTGCTGCAAAATTTCCTTTAAGTGTAAACACTCTTGCAATGTTTTCAGCAATGTTTTTTGTCAAAAAAGACTGTATTACTTAATAGTATTAATTCTAATTTTTCCGGTAGAGGACGTGTAGTCAATTTGAGTAGCGGCAATTAATATTTTTTTTAACCAGAAAATAAATTTTTTATCGATATTAAGAATAATTATAAAATAAACATATAAAAAGAAAATAGTCAGTTTTATTTTAAAATAAATAAAATAATAAAATTTATGAAAAGTGAGATCAAGTTTTGAAGAATAAAATAACAGAAAATCTGAGACTTCAAAAAAAGGAATAAGAACGAAAAAATAGTGAATAAAACAAAATAAATTAAAATAAATAATAGTTTAGTTTTTGGGTTCTTCTAAATAACCCCTAAACTATTATATATCTAAATCAAAGTGCTTCCCCACGCATAGCCGCACACATGCGATTAATAGGCTCACGCTTACCATTGTTAGTTCTGGAGTTTATATACAAATGGGTGACTCCCCCTCAAGTTGCGACTGTTAGCCCTGAACGACACTCTACACGGAGTTCCGAAGAGTCAATCTTGGAGTTCAAGATCTGGTGGATAAAAACTATATCGGTAAACTTACGTCGTTTTTCCAAGGAGGTCATGCCAAGAAGATTAAGCCGTTCGCAATACGGTGGAAAAATCACAGTTCGTTCCAAGGAAGATCTCTTAACGCAAATCTAATGAACCTGCGCTGAACAAACTCAATACGACCGATGTGGATAGCATAGGAAGGATTCCATACCTGCGATGAGTGTTGAAGAAGTGGCCAGATGAACGAGTTTATACTATTAAGAAAACCTGAAGATCAGAGAATTCCTTGGACCAGCGTTTAATGAAGCCTGTCATAGAATTGCCCATAGAAACAAAAATGTCGGGAACAAAAATCCAGCTTGGAATCAAGCTTCACGCCGAGGTAATTAACAGATTGTACGCGAGGAATTTTGGTTGTAGCAAATGTGTAGTGGTAGGTGACAGAGCCGCTCTTTCTGAAGAATGACATGACCTCACATATATTTATGTTAAGTTCCAAGTCATTGTGCCCGCACCACGAATAAAAGGTATTTAAGTCCTCCTGAAATTATATACAAAAATCCAATATGGCGGCCCGACCAAAGGGTGGGAGAATATGAGCGATTTTCATTTTATTGGTTAAGCCTCACATAAAACTGCTCCTTACTAAATTTGAGAGCTATACGTTGTTCCCTATTTGAATTATGCCCAATAATCCAAAAATTCAATATGGCGGAGTGTGGGGCCCATTTTCGAACTTGGACCTACTAATTTTCTGACAGCAATATATACCAAATTTTACCCTTCTAGCTCAATTCGTTCTCGAGTTATCGTGTATACAGACAGACGGACGAACGGGGCATGCTTAAATCGATTTGTTTTCACATTCTGAGCATATGTATATAATTCATTCTGCTCTAACATTATTGGTTCTATACGTTGGATCAAAACTAATATACCCTATGTATCATATAGGGTATAAAAAACGGTTTAAATGAAACTTCTACATATAGCAGACGATAAAAGTTATGCAAAGGTTTTTCTTTTCATTTATTTTTCCCATTTTCATTTTTTACAAGTATTAGCCATTTTAAAGTGGGTGAAATTTAATTTTGAGAGTTTAAAAATATGAAATAGAAAAGACTTGTGATTTGTGATAATTAATATGTGCATTAACTGTTTGGGGAAATTTCCATGTTTGCTTGTTAATTGACTTGGATTGTTTAGAAATGTTCAACTTCTTTTTTTAAATTTTCCCTTTAAGAAAGGCGGACAAGGGTATTGATATTTCTGCAGCAATATTTGTATTAAAATCTTATCCAAGTAGTTTATAAAAATTTTGATTTCGAATTACCGTAACTTCCGCAATTGTAGTGATGGATGAATAAACGCAATATAGTTGTTCAGTTCACACTTGGTAGCTTAGCAAAAAATAAAGGGAAAGAGATGCCGGAATTCTAAGTAACAGATAATAAATTTCTGAATATATTTTATTATTTAGACTTGAATGCGGTGTAATTTGGAATATCCATCTTCAATTCGGGTTAGAAATTGCACTCCCAATACAAACGCTTACTAAATCAACTCCACTACGAGTTTGAATCGAGTCTGAAATCTTGTCTGAGATGTGCATCTATCTACACTCCAGAAGAAGAAGAGCGCATGCGCCGGTTGACATTTCAATAATGTTAACAGAGATTTCGGCTACAAAAAGGCACAAAATGTGCAGTGCATTATTCGAAGTTTTTGGGGTAGAGGCAGTTGCAGCATTAGGAATTTTATTGTTGAGGACTAAACAAATAATATTTTCTCTTAGTGATTTATAAATAGCCCCTAATAGAATACTTAGTTGTTTTCCATATTATATATATATGCACAAATTTCTACAACTGGCGTTATTTCGAACCCCGACGCCGCAATTCTTTCTTCACAGATGACGTTAATATATGAGTGGGATCATTAATATTTCTATATTTAGATACACCTCCTGATCGTACATTAGGTCGTTTATATTTAACCAGTATAGTTAAAATGAAGTATAGCAAAATCTTTGTCTTTATCAATCCATGTCTTAGACAAAATTAAAATATTAGAATATCGTGCAATGTTATCGATAAGATTTGTATATTGAACAATTAACTTTCTAAACCCGATTTCCTACTTATAAATTCTGCCAATTCTGATTTCGAAGTAATGTGTAAATTTAGTGAATGTCTTTCAAACTTTTGTCTTAACTGAAGTTATCATGTTTGTCAATAAATGATTTTTAAGGTGCTGATGTCTGTTAGACAAGCCTATACCGATCAACCTACGAAATTAGGAAAACCTTCTATAATCGTATCTGTAGCTCGTTTCTGTAATTTTAATTGATGAAATTCTCTATATGATGACGTAAAACAAATTCATAATTTTCAACTCTAATAGTTGAGTTTATTCGTTTCGGAGCAAGAAGGAATGTCATAGTTTCAAACAAAAACATAACAATAAACATTGACATCATTCAACTTTTCAGGCCACGTGGTCATTTTTTTTATTAATCACTTGATAAGAAATGCCCTTTAATCGATATTTAACTCGAAAAGGATTTAGAATTTTTTACAATTAGAATTATTTTTAATAATATGTAGAAAAACGAAAGGGATTTAGTTCGGTTTTTTATTTAGTAGACAAGATAACATTTTAGCGCCTAATTGGAATACCAGTGTGCTTATGAATCCAATTAAGGTGCGTTGTAACTCTTGTAAAAGCCACTGGCAATCCCGAGTCACAGCTCAAACCTCCAAAGGATGTGAGACCAACAACAACTTTAGATCCATCTGTATCATCAATAACAAGGGGACCAGCTGAATCTCCGGGGCAAGTTGAAGTCTTGTTGGAACCATCAACACAGACATGCATGTTGGTTTTGAAGTAACCACGGAATGGTATCATGCAGTTCGCAGCTGGTAAAATCTTTCGGTTTGCAAAAAGAAGATCATTGGAAACTGGGGCTTTAGTTCCTGTTTTACCAAATCCAGCAATTACTCCCATACGATTATCCAAATTTACAAGACTAGCACGTGGTAGGTTTACTGGTTTAACGCCCGCTGAAAAGAATTCAACACTGATTTAAGAAGCAAATATTTGCAAACTAAAATATTCCCCAACCGTTAAATCTAATTGGTGCCGGGAAATTAATCACGGCAATATCATTTTCCATCGATGATGAATTCCAGCGCTCATGAACGACGAAATCCCTTTGCCAAACTCCGACCATAACACGAGTTGGATCATTACCCCAAGTTTTTGTAGTACCCATGAAGAGAAGTGCAGAAACGGCACTGTTAATAATATCTGTTTAGATACTTTCCTCTAACGCTATCAAATTCCCTACCTGTCTAAACAATGAGCAGCAGTTAACACTGTCCTATTAGAAATTAGAGCACCACCACAAAGCGAACCGACAAGCCTTCCATTTTTACGTTTAGTTATCGAGAGCCTTACTTGGTATGGGAATTGGTTAGGCTTCGCAAGTTGACCATTGGCAATGCGTTTCTCAATGCCCTCTAGAGTGGAAAATTCTGGATCATTTAGATTCCATTCAAACTCTGGATAGGCATAAACTGCCGCCAAAAGCAAGGGAAGTAACACTATGAACTTCATTTTCACAACTACTATTTGTTGGGAATGTTTCATTATTTATAGTTTCGAATGCACTTGCCTTTTAAGTACTACAATTAGTTAATTTGATTTCATAATCTCGGTTGTTATCTAAATTAATTGTAACATTATGTTTCACTGCTAATTGTGTTGACAATCAAAATTGTTGTAATTTCGCGAAAATATGATGTAGAAAAGTGTTGTAAACGTAAATATATAAATCCTTTTGGTCCATTTGGTCATGGCACAAAAGTGGCAATATAATCTCTGTGATGAATCCAATTTCTCTGTCGACGAGACCATTTGAAACATCGATGTTTGATCTTAAATATTTCCAGTATTGCAGGAAGGCCTCCAGTCATGTCAATGTCCGTAGGAACGATATGATCCATTGTGGTGTAGCACAGGCTCCAAGTCGCGTCTACAAGTATGGTCCAATATATTAGAATCGCCATCGGGACCGTTAGATTATAGAACTAACAGGATAGGCCCTAATGACAGATGGAGTGTATTGTGTTAGTGTTCGTTTTGGTCATAACTGTAGTAAATATTTGACTTTATTAGACTGGGCAAAACCCCCGGGATATATACTTACAAGCCATCAACCAGAGAAAATAACGCACACAACTACTAGGCGGTGTAGTCCTAAAATTGGTTAGAGTTTTGTTTGGACTGAAAATTTTATGTAATTTTGTTAGCAAGACATATTAGATTTGATATCTTTAGAAAGGCAAAAAACCGGGCTTTAATTGCTTAGAAGATCATTTTGCCGTAGAATGAATTAGTTTAGGCACCATCAGTGTCTAATCAATGTAATTTGACTGAATTCATACCTTCACATAGAGAATTTCTGCTTCATGGCTTGTTAAGTATATATCCCGGGGGTTTTGGACTGGGGCATACTTCGCATACAACACTTTCAGAAGTGGGAACGTAATCCAATCGCCCAAAATTTCGAAACCATTCCTCACGTCTACTTTATCTTTTGGAAACCTACAAATGTAATCATCTAACAAAAATAATATAGTACACAATTATCTTTTGAGTGCGCCCCATTTTTTGGCATAAAAAATAATCGGACTGTCCCTGACCGATTTTTTTCTCACAAAATTGCCCATGTAAACAAACAACACTTGATATAAAACTTTTTCTATTTTCTACCATTTCTGATGTATAATAATTTTTTATTATATTTAATTACTGCCTTATATATTTTATAAAAACAGCTCAACTTGCTCAACTTGATTTATCACTGCAATTTTTACAGCACAGCAGCGCACACTTTATTTTGAAAATTAATTTATTTAAGACAGATAATATTCCCAAATTTAAGTTCATAAGTAATTTTCACCACTTATTACTTTATATATAACACTCTATACATATAGACAATAATTAAATGCTGTTCTCTGGTAAGCGCATCACTTGGGAACGGCTGGACCGATTTAGCTAATTTTTTTTTAATGTTCGTAATAGTCCGAGCAAAATTTTTAGGAAAATTGGGAAAGTTGCCCGGGACATTGGAAAATTCATGAAAAATTGAAAGTGCTTTTCAGTTTGCGGTGCAGCTTGCATTCGCAATGACAATAAAAGATCATAAGGGCCGTCATTGAATGTTTTCGGCATTAACCTTGAAAATCCATGCTTCTCGCATGATCAATTGTATGTCGCTTGTTCCCGTGTCGGAAAACCTTCAGATTTGTTTGTTTATGCGCCAGACAACAAAACAAAAAATTGCAATGAACGAAATTGTGATGTTACAGCAAACCAATCGAAACAAAGCATTTCGTTGTTTTAATTGTTTACTTGCACATCGATCTTGCGATCGAAATCGAAATGTAAATAAAACACATTGAGATTCATTGTGATTTCAAATTTAATGGAAGATGATAAATCATTTGGTTGACATGAAATTCTGACTTAATTTAATTATGACTTAAATTTTGGAACAAAACCGCATGGTTCCACGTCGATCACATTCCAGGGACATCACACATTTCCAGCATTTCAAATTGGCCATATCGTTAATAGATACAATGATCACTCAGAAATACGTTTTTTATCATTTTTACTTTGTTTACACATTTCCAATAGTTTTTCACAAATTCACAAAACAGTCACAAACAAATTTGTTGAAATTTGGACAGGATAACGTCTGTCGGGTTAGCCAGCTTTAAATGTTTTTAATAGTTTACGTTTTGCTTAAATACTGAAAAACTTTATAATTCTTTCTGAGATCTGTGTTTACGTTTCAGAAACGTCAGATATGTACAGGGTGTTACAATAGTTTGGACAATAGTGTTTTGTTTTGACATCTTCAGTCATTTACAAATTGAATCATGGAAAAGTTGAGCATTGAAAAACGTGTTAAAGTTATTGAAATCTATTACGAAAATGGACGTTGAAACAGAAGTGCATTTCGCGCTTTTCGTGATTTTTTCGGCCCGCATAATCGACCAACCGAGAGTGCCGTTGGCAAAATTGAGAATAAATTCCAAGAAACAGGGTCTGTGGCAGACGTTAAGAAGCCAGTATGTGCTCGTGCAAGGCGCTCCAGTTGGCCACCGAAATCTTGCGATTTGACACCGTTAGACTTCTTTCTTTGGTGCCATCTGAAGAGTAAAGTCTATGTCAACAAGCCAACCACCACCCAGCAACTCAAAAAGCGAGATTTCACGGCGCATTGATGAAATTGAGGAGCAATTATACCGAGGTGTTACAAAAAATTTTGATATGCGGCTCGACGTGTGCCGCCGGAGCCGTGGCGGACATTTGGCAGACATTATCTTTCACACTTAATTGTAATGGATCAAATATCATGTTTCATTATATAAATCTTCATTTTGTATATCACTGATTTTTAATTAACTTTTAACATTGATCCGTCTTATTGTAACACCCTTTATTAGAAATGTCAGATAAGCTTAATTCGAGTGGCTTATTTCTTGAATCACACGTACAGTGTATATGAAAGCTGTGGACTATCCTGTTAGTTCTATGATGTAAGCCTCAACCTTGTATGCAAGCAAAATTTCAGCACAATCGTACATCGGGAAGCGAGTCAAAATCAACTTGTAAGATTTCACGCAGACAGGTAAAGTTAAAAAATAAAGATTGTAACTTGCAAAAATAAGTAAGAGAATTATTAAAGTTACTTTTCAAAACTTTTTTGCTTGGAAAGGAGATAGTTGACTAGAGAATGGACTGTAATTGTTTTGCTTTTATATCTGAAAGCTAAAGTTTGTATCATTAA
The DNA here is from genome assembly GCA_006980735.1 of Dasypogon diadema. Taxonomy (NCBI): domain Eukaryota; kingdom Metazoa; phylum Arthropoda; class Insecta; order Diptera; family Asilidae; genus Dasypogon; species Dasypogon diadema. The sequence continues at coordinate 8,498 of QYTT01093867.1, read as the reverse complement.
ATCCTGCTCTAAATTCTCCATAGCAATTAAAATAAACACAAATGTAAATAAAACCGATATTAGGATAAATTTGAAGTTTATTACGGTTTTTACTTATCGCGGGTTTGTTTAAAAAGAGAAAAATAGAAGCAGAAGAATAAACTCCGTACTTCATAGATTCCAACCATTCATTTGAGCTTTCATAAGTCTGTTGGCCAAAAAACCACAGCTTAAATACAAATTTTGATCAGGAGCTATTTAAACGGTTAAACGATGCCTTTTACAGGTAAAAATAATTGTATTATTGAAAGAAAATCCACTTATCATAGGGTATAGGCTTATACTGCTATACTGCTTTTTACAAAAAGATACTACTTTTTTAATTACTTAGGTAGTGTTCTCAGAACAACATTCCTGATTAAGTGCTGCGTGCGGGAAAAGAGCTTAAATTTAATGTTTAAAATCAAAAGTTTAAGGAACTTCATGAGATCTTTAATAGGTAAAATGGAATTATAAACTTTTAGAACTGATTCTGACTTTAATTTTTCGATACTGTTTTTCGATATAAGTGTCGAGAAAAAACGATACGACACTTAATTTAGATTTAGATAAATACATGAAGATTGGCGTACTTCCACTATCAATTTTACAATCATATTCTTATAAAATCCATTAAAAAATAGCAATAATTTGAGATCTGTGTACTCTGAACATCTTCACGCCTATAAGAAAGTGTTTGAAAAGACACTTAAGATAAAAATTAGACAACAAAACGTTTTCTTTAGTCAATTGGTGAATAGACCTTTCCATTCATTACTTTTATCATTAAATATGATTTTATCTATAAGACAAACAGTGGGAAAAAGTGTCATGCGTACATCAAGATTTTATCGAGTAATATAAATTTTCCAAGAGTCATGATATTTGTAAACACGTGAAGCTCTTTCGATAAATAGAAAATAACGATTCCCCACTGCATGATGAAAATTTCAAATGCCTGGGAAAGCCCGGAATATGCATGATTGATAGATGCCAATATCAGGGCTGACATAGCAGATAACGTGTGTAAATTAAATTTTTCCTAACGATACGAAAGAAGATGACTCAGTTTTAAATAAAAATACGGGAACGAATCAATGGACCCAGGGCAGAAAATCTTAATCCCAAATAAATATCACAGCTGAATATTGTCAACAAATTATTAAATGATAACTATTACAGGCGCAAGATAGTACCTAGTAATAGAACAATTTTAAATAATTTCACTATAATGACGCACGTGCAAGAAGTACGAAACTAACTTTTCCATTGTAAATTGCAATTTCTTCACGATTTCATAGGAAAGTATTCTTCTTTTGTTACAAACGCAGGATCAAAGGCTGAAATAAAAGGATTAAAGTAATCCACATTTACAGTAAACGAGGGCGAGAGATATTTTGGTGAAAGCTAGTAAATAACTAAAGTAAGAATTATTCAATCCCAACTTTTAATTACACACTCCTCCTTTAAATGCGCGCAATTGAATATCTAAGAAATAATAATAAATCGAATACTTATACAGTGTTGCTAAAAATAACGCATTGGCTTGAAATTTTTAGTGACCTTGCTTAATTCGATGCAGGCAGAACTATTTGTTTAATAGTACTGTCCACCACTACGTAGAGATGGTGATATTTCGAAAAAATGAATCGATTCTCAAAATTTGATATTAAAAGTGACGATATCGATACGTGAACAGAATCGTTTAGAAAGATATCGGTCTTCGAAAATCGATAGATTTCGATGGAAAAGGAGAAATGAAGCCAACGAACTAATAACTAAAAGAACGACTACAAGACAGGTCAATGAAGCACTTTCTCAACTAGTGTGCATGTGGATCGATTCGAATCAAAATAGGGATAAAAAAAACTCGATTTTTTTTAAAAAGCATATCGATACGAAAGAAAATCGATACAATATCGCCATCACTACCACTACGTGAGTTCATTTTACGATGACAAAAAGGGACAAATCTTGAACGGATGGTCAGAATTGAATTGTACGAAACTTGCAACCAAGTGATGCGTTTTTGAAACGTTTTTCAAACGAAAACGGCCAATCAAGAAGGTAGCAAATGGCGTGGTCAGTATTGAAATTGTGGACCGATTGTATTGTCACTATTTCCGAGATAGGCAATAAATATTAAGAGGGCCCTGTTTTGGAACTAATGCGAGTGACTAATAATAAACATTCAATATCACATCTCGTGTCTCCTAATTCCCCACCACTGTAAATTTTGTTTTTTTACAATCGTGTCACTTGTAAAAATGGTTATTGTACCGCTTACGTTACTTCTGCTTCAACTAGAAAAACTGCTATAGCTATTGTCCGTTTGTCGGAATTGTGATTGAAATTTTGCAATTATAATTCCATAGAATTGTAGTTGCAGTTTTCCAACTAAATTTCCAAGTAATTGTAATTATAATTGACAATTTCTAAACGCTTCCAATTTTTCTAGTAGTTTGTCAGTTCTGAACTTAAAACGATTTCCTTTCAAATCTTGTTGGGATTGTTTGAAATTTCCAGGCCGTTTATCCTCTTGTAATGTGAATACATATCTGATAAGAAATACACTGACATAAAAAGTGCACATTCACTGAATTAACACACCCAAAGAGATTTCTCAGGGGCACAATTGACTGCACTTATTGAACTTTTTTACTTGCCCATTTAACCGTACCACACTTAAGAATGAGCGGCTGAATTTTTTGTTGCTTACACTACAAGCAAGAAAGGGAAAATAATACTCTTAGAAAATGGTGACGTGAATCTAATGTTTGCTAGCCAAGCGCGTTTTTTCTTATCATTCCTTTGCTTCGCACGGTGTTATTTTTGTTATCTTCTAATCTATTCGATTTCAAGAGATGCTCTAACTTTTTTTGTTACTAGTGCTACCTTGTATGTTCCAAGGCCAATTATCTAAAGGGAAGTTCCCTTCTTTTTAAGGCTTGAAAGGTTGTCTCCAAAATGACGGGATTAAGCCGACTAAGGCTAGTAGTGGTATTGTGTCTCCATTTTTGTCTTCTATATTGACAGCGGCTATTGCTAATAATACCTATCGAGTCATAATTGCAATTAAATAGGATATTTAAACTTGAAGGTGGGGAGTTCATATTCGACTATTGAGTTCATGTATGGCGTCTTTTTTAAGCTCGTTCAGCCAAGCATTATGGCGTTTTGAGCACCTGGAGCATCCGTATATATTTAGATATGCCTCTTTTCTGTGCGGCTTTAAGTAGTTTATAATAGCCTTTGTTTATTTAAAAATTCAAATTTTGGGTATGCATCAAGATTTTGGAATTTACTGCATCTCTGGAGTATGTGTGTGGTCTCCTCTGCAGAGTGTACAGATTTTGTTTCCTGGACATTGAAGGCAAGTTAAACATGTTCGATTAAAAATTTTCTGCGGTTGGGACAATGGAATCGAAGATATTTATTACATTTTTAAATGCTGTGGCTTTTCTGATGTGATAACTAGATGTACGGAGAATGTGTTTTTGCGAACCCACTGGGATATTCTACAGTAAAAATTTCATGTTAAAAATTGTGGCTTACTTGAAACATTTGTCAGGTTAAAACTTCCCAATCTCCTGTTCCCTGAAACTTTCCTTTTCCCAAGAGGTGCTGTGTGCATCATACGATTGCCCCTGAGCTTAGGCAATACCTTGAAAAAATCAATACAACGCTCACGCGAAATATAATATTCAACATTTACCCCACGTACATAAAAATCAAGGGTTCGTTTAGCATAACATCGCTTAAAAACTAATTCGGTCAACCCTACTTCAAATGTGTTGCATTTCAAATGTAAATGCTACTATAGGCTACCTATTTCAGGGATATTTCCAGTTGAATTCATTTAGTAATGGACTTCTTTTAACATCCAAGTTACAGTCATATAGGATAGGGATTATCAACATCACACTTATTTCAAGAACTGACTGGGACTCTATGAAGGTCATTATGCTGATGCAGCGAACTCCTGTATGACGCGGTTAATACGTTGATGCAATCAAAATTTTCCTTGTATAACACGGATAATGTATGCATATACAAAAACACGTTTGGGATGACTACTAAGGAAAAATAAATCTAACCAAACCCGGCAACACTTTTTGTACATACTGTTGATACTTAGTCACTTCCCGAGTCGTCAATAATTACGTTCCAACGTCTTCGTTTCGGTGCAATTTGTTGTAGTGTTTTTTTTTTATTTATAGGTCATTTGTTAACAGCTTCTCATTGTTTTGATTCCAGCTCTCTTTGAAGTATAAAATATGGAGTTACATAGTCTTGTAAATTTCTTTTAAACTGCGTAGAGCGTTCTGTTGATGGATCCGTATTTGCAAAGAACTTTTCCACTTGTTTAACTAACTCAAATCCTTGGCTTAGATTTCCGAAAGTAAAATTTGTTTTTTGTTTCCTCGGAACTGAAGCTTTCTTCGTGGTCACTTATATTTAATGCTGATTACTCTATCTACTAATTGTACAAGTTCCAATTCATTTACATCTTCATTGTTGGTAATAAGACCATGATCCTCATTCATGTCATGAAACCCCTTTCCACCCAATACTTGGGCCACAGTTGTAATGCAGTGGATTAAATCTGTTGGATATCCAAGTGCATTATGAATAAGGTGTTATTTCCTTAAAACTTAATGTTTCTTTTAAATAATTTTCGAATATCTTCCATACTTGTTTTTGCGTTAAAATAATATAAAATACACAGACCTTTATTAATAAGCCCATATACATATTAGAAAGCGATGGAGAAAGCTTTATTTTATTTTATTTATTAGTTTCTTTTATTTCGGTTTATCATGTTAACTTTTACAAGTGGCTTATTATGAAAAATATATTTGCAAATGTACATTACTGCGCAATGCACCATGACTTTAGCATTTAACCCTACTCTCTATATCGCGTATAATTAAGTATATACTATTTCAAAATCTATCATAGAAGAAGTGCAGGACCTGCTGCTCAAGGGCTTGTACTAGCAGTCAGTAATAAAACCAAATTTCAAATCTTTATATCTGTTGAGTCGACATAATCTGTTGTTCTGTCTTCTTTAGTGGTTTTATAAACACCAGAAGCAAAAGGTATCCGCGACAGACGCTGTCCAAAGCCTTCTCGTGATCCCAGGAGGTCATGGCAATTAATGTCTCTGTGCGCTCGTGGTAAATAAACAAGTGCTTAGCTACCGCAATATTTCTAAACATATACGCCCGGGAACGCAGAAAGACTGATCCGGATGTATCATCGAAGCAACCACTGAGCCGAGTATCATCCTTAGTGCTTTACAAAAGATTTTATGGTCTACATTGCACAGGGTTACTGGCTCCCAGTTCCCTATAGTCTGCAGGTTCCCTTCTTTAGAATCAGGGGCAGAACTCAGTTTATAGTAATGTCTGTTAGGCTATCATCTACCGAATTACCGACCTCCCGAGAATCAAGCGTTAACATGTTCTTAAGACGTATGAGATATGACATCACAGTCTCTCTGTGGCAATGATCAGTTCTTTGAGTGGTAGAACTCTATCCAGGGTGTCACTATCTTCGTCCGAGAAGGAGGGAATATGCTAAAGAAACTCATCCATGGGCGAGGGATTCGGCAACTTCGGCGCGGAGTATATTCAGAAGTAATGACCCCGAATATAGTCTGCCAGTTTATTTCCGTCAAGGAGTTGCCTAGACTCGTCAGTTATTGGATCAAATTCCACGGATACAATACACGTTCTTTTCAGGAGAAGTACTCGGTTGGGGTTTACCTCTCCCGCAATCAGTACGATTGGTTGGGTTGGGATAAGCACTGAAATCTGGGATAGGAAATCTGATACGAGGTCTTACTGAATCGTTTTTCGACAAAGAAGTGAATCTGTAGCTTACCTAAAACTTACCACTGGCTGTGATTCGGGAAAGCTTCTTTTATTTCACGGTAGTCTTGCCAAAACGCGAAAAATTTCTCTCTGAACTGCCCTGAGTTAAAAAAAATTATTGCCGACAATACGCAAAGTCGATCGATTCTAGATCCAGAGAGGGGGTCTTTGGCATTACGCACTCCACCGCTTCCGCAACCCAGCAGTAGTCAGCGAGTTGAACTCAACCGTTGAACGCCGATCGAGGGCCGAATCTAGTGTTTACTTAAAATTTTCTTTGCTGCCGTAGTTTGTCAAGATCGGCAGCGTTCTCTAGGAGTTGTTTTACAACGTCTTGACCACGAGGCAGGTACATGTTTTCTACCTTGATTGCCTTGTCATGTCGTTTAGAATAAAATCCATGGTGAGGCACGATGTCCCCACCGAGTATGGTGTATGCCGTGTAGGCGTGTGGGTGCTAAGTTGCAGTAGGATCTTCTTGAACATAGGCTTTGAGAAGTGAATTTCAACAAAGCACAAAAAGAGGATAAACTTACGCAAAAAACTATAGGAAACCCTGAGCGAATGTGTGCTCAGAATCACAAACTCTGTGAAGATGGTATAGCCGGCTGTGATCCTTTGAGGATGGTCACAATTTGTGAAGATGCTATGAAATTTCGAGATTATTCGGTAAGCAGAACAGTGTGGATACTAAGCAGATAAAATTATGATGTATGTTTTTTCCCAGCAGTTTTTCAAATGGGATATGTTTGGGTTCACTTACTCTTAACTACTCGGACTGAGTTTTCTTTCTAGACAAGGCGAAAACTTGCTTAGATATATGTATAAAATATAAAAAACAATACCTAATTGATGTTATCCACAATCAAGAATATGAGGGCGATATTATTAATAAAATAACTTTTATCTAGTCTTGTGTGCTTTCCCTCTATGGTATATTACAGCGAAAGTAGTAAAGTCGATACCACTAATAATCTTTGTAGGAAATAAGAACAATGGTGGAAATTCCCATTGCACTCACAGGCTCAGGTTGAAGATCCGATAATACTGTCTTTTCCTGTGATAGAGATTATCTGATTAATCTGTAAATTGAAAGGTCGTCGAAATAAAGAAAAATTTTTACAGATACCATGTGCCATCTATTATTAGTTGGTGATATGAAACTTCTTTATCAATGGTAAAATCTCTTTAATTTTTAAGACTTATCAGCGCAAATGCCTATTGTTTGAACATATAAATTCGGAAGCAAATGTAAGGTCGACACTAGTTGAGTTTTGTCTGCAGAAAAATGAAGTCAGTCGTACTAATTTCGCTGCTTATTGCAGCAGCTTTAGCACTTCCTTTGGAAGGAGATGTAGTCCATATTGAAGAGGAGATCGCCGGTTTTTCTCTACAGAACAGGATTACTGGTGGAGAGGAAGCTAATCCCAACCAATTCCCTTACCAGGTAGCATTGGTTTTAAGCAAAATAAAAGAAGGACGACTGGTTTACTCATTGTGCGGAGGATCTTTGATTTCTGATCAAGTAGTGCTTACCGCTGCTCATTGTTTAGTCAAGTAAGTCTTCAATGTTACGTAATTAATATATAACAACATTATTTTGTTGATATTTACAGTGCTTTAGGAGGCATAGTAATGCTTGGCGCTCATAACCGCGAAGCATCAGCAGAACCAGGTCGTATTGTCCTAAAAGTCAGTCCACACAACATGGTTGTTCACGAGGATTATAATGCCCGTATTACCAGAAATGATATCGCTCTTATCAATCTTCCGATGAAAATCCAGTTGACTGGTTAGAGCCCTACACTTTAGATATTAAACAATGAATAACCTCAATTTTACAGAAAACATTCAAACCATCAATCTACCTCGTCGTAGTCAAAATTTTGAAGGTATTACCGGTACTATATCAGGTTGGGGAAAAACTGGAGATAGCGCCTTAGATGTAGCCAGTTCTACACTTCAATATGTTTCTCGACAAATATTACCTAATGAGAGGTGTGAACAAGTATATTTGGCTTTCCATGGTAAGTCACAAGTTTGCGTTGATGGTTCATCAAAGAAGTCGGCCTGCCCAGGAGACTCTGGTGGTCCACTTGCTATTGATGAGGCTGATGGAACAAAAACTCTTGTTGGACTTACTTCGTACGGTCGTATTCAGGGCTGCCAGAAGAACTATCCTATTGCTTATACACGCGTATCTGCTTATTTAGATTGGATTGTAAAACAAACCGGTATTAAAATCACAGAATAAATTAACTCTAAAGAAATTATTATCATTTTGTAATTTATTTTGTGTTTTACACGTTTACCAATACTCCGTGAGGTTCATAATTTTATACGGTACGAGTGAAATTATCCAGGGCTTTTTTATTGGAGGTCCTTAAAATGCTAGCAATTTGCTAACTATTCCATCCTCAAAAATTGTTTTTAAGATTTCTTGTTTCAGTAAAACTAAAAAGAGCGAAATATTTTTGAATTTTTGACTTCTAAATCACCAAGAGTTCTTCTTTTTAACCCCCGACGCAAAAAGAGGGGTGTTATAAGTTTGACGTGTCTGTGGGTGTGTCTGTCTGTCTGTCTGTGGCATCATAGCTCCCG
>QYTT01093866.1:68874-80565 GCA_006980735.1 Dasypogon diadema | reverse complement strand
GGTCATCCCCTGGGTGGTCGCTTTTAAAAAAGGGGATGAAAGTCTTTCCTTCTCTTATTTAACTATATTAGGTGCCAAATGGGATTAAAGTATATCCATGTAAAGATTTTAGACTTTATATGGCCACATCTCTGATAGCGTAGCTATTCTGAGCGCCAGAAGGATATTTTGGAGATAGAATTTTTCCACGGGCCTTTTATTCATGTATATGTATGTGTTTGTGATGTGGAGAATTTGTTCAAATTTGTCTTGCATGCAGACTTGAATGTTTCCGGTCAGTCAATTTTCTGTCCATTCATTAGAAAAAGGACCAACTCGAATGGAATATTGAAAAATATCAAAATGGGAACAATGCCCCCCCTTCGGCTCGTAACAGATAAAATTAAATGGAGTGACGGATTAAGCAGAAATTCGTGGAGGTGTCGACTACAAGCACTAAATCTAGGAAATTTGCCGTAGATTTCGAAGAAAGTACCAAATTATATGATTTTGTGCTTTCTTTACAAATTTTATGATATAATGTTATTAATGCTTTTTTCTTTAGGATGGAGGAATAATCCAACTTATGGACTCTAAATCTCAGTTTTTGGTGGCCTTCCAACTTAGACTACCAACTAAAATCCGTCCCTACGGACACCAAGAACACTAGCCCAAAACCGATTCCCACATTACACGTTATTAATACTAGTGTATCTCAAGGGTCTGATATATCTTCAGTTCAGGATGCTAATGCCATGAGTTTCTGCAATTTTCCTTGGGGCACCGGGTTGGGGAAAAATGAAAGTTTCGGCCTTCTTGCTTAATGTTTTGTGGCAAGCCGGCGTCTTCGTCGTAGGATCTTCTTCAAAAAAGGGAAATATAACGGAACCTACGTCAATGTGGGCAATACAAGGTTAAATATAGTATGTAGGTGGCGCAAATTATGCAAAGCGTAGTATATACCGATTTCTCTTTCTTGAGATAAAATTTCAATACTTCTAACAATACTTTTTGGCCCGCTTTCTTTTCTAACTCAAAAGAAACTGAACTAACTATCTTCCGGGCTTCTTTTTTTGAATTGTGAGCTCGTATTTTTTTATTAAAACGTTAGCTGGGAAATGCCCTGATTATAGTCAGTAGAATTGACTCAACCACTGGTACCCAGATAAATCACCGCGCCCTGTGAAGATGTCGAACCCGTGCCACAGAGCGGTGGCCCGCTTGGCCACCAACGTGGGCTACTTTTTCATGTTCATCCTGATAACTCAGTAGAAAATGATGTCAATGCCCCCTTAGCATATTTCCTAGAACTCTCCAACGATCGCTCAGAGACAAGCTCAAATTATCATGTAATATATTCTTTTTTTCATCGTCCTTTGATTAAATAGAAACCTCATCCCCAAAATAAGCGAAGAAAAACCAGCACGTGGGAATGAAAGCAAAGAAAGTATAGCTCAAAATAAATCTCGAAGATTGTCTGATTGTTGACAAACCTAAGTCCAAGTTGGATAATACAAACAATTGCAGCACTTGCTTTTTTTCATATTTTTACATCCTTTTTACATCCTTTTACATTCTTTACATTTGGCATTGTCAACATAAAAGAATTTTAGAGATGCTATATAAACAAATAAAAAATAATTGGGACGAGGTGGTCACTTTCCGGTACACAGAAGTGTTTAGAATATTCCACAAGATAGAACTGTGCACGATCATTTATATATAATAAATTAGTTAGTGGACGCCAAGCGGTTATATTTATCAGTGGCCTTGGCAGTAGTTTACTTTTTACAAACCCATATTTCAATCAAAAGTTTGAACATAATAACTTCTGTACTACTTCTTCTTCTTCTTCTACTAGTACTGAAAACCTGTCAATATTAGGCCTTAATATCTAAGATAAATCTGATGCTAATCAGTATTTGTAATAGATGAGTTGCATCACTTTAAAACTTATGACTTTCAATACCTGACGGGACATTAAAGCTCTGATTCATCAGATGGTGGAAAGATTTCTCAATACTAGAAAATTTAACAAAGCCTTAAGAACTCAATTGCATCATGCCCGAAAAAAAACCTTATACACTTTTGTCTACGTGTTTGTTTAAATCTCAGTGTTATTCAGAATTATGGTGTTAAAGAATCATTACTGAAAGTAATTATTGAAGGATGCTCAAATATTAAAACGATCCCCTGACATTTCCAGGACCAATGCGAATTTTTTTTTGTAAAATTTTAAAATGTTTAAATATTCAATGAAGTAAATGTCAAGCCCTTATTCCAGTACATTTTATGTTAAGAGTAATTTAACACATTTACCTGAAGCACTTGACTTGCTGCCATTCAATAACTTCAGTCCTTAAATGGCTTCCTGAACGAAAGCAAGCTTTCCATATTAATTACTTAACACGGCGTTGCTGGCTCATTTCGTCCCTCGACATATTCTGTGGTTATCCCGGGAATATAAAGTTCAAAATTGATTTTTAAGGTAAAACATGTAAGGTTATACTCCTTGATACTAAGCCATCCCCCATAAGTCCCTCGTTTGACATGTCGACCGGAGCATATATTGTTGAAAGTAAGTACGCATAAAAATTGCCCACGGTGTTTGTCAATTAGTCCTGTAATTTGCTGTTGGAAAGCGACCTTCGACCCTTCAATGGCAGCTACCTGTGTTAGCTGTTGGTTACTCGCTTGTCCTAGGATGTAACAATAGCGTAAAGGATACATTAACATTTTGTAATTTTATCCAATTTGAAGTCTAAAGGATTTCTGTTTCTCCTACCCGAATACAAAAGGGGGTGGAAGACTTTTTTAGTCCCTCATCCATTGCGATTTCCTGCTTTCCTTTCAGTCGCCCGTCCTAGAGCTAATCGGAGCAAAGATCTCTGCTTTAATCTCTGCTCTGGTATCAAGCCCAAAAATTATGTGCAGCTCTTAGCCTGGTGGCACAAATGTCCCTTTATGTTGTTGTTTGGAGGGTTGATCAGATGACAGTTATACATCCTTGCGCATATTATTATACTTGAGCGTGTGTATGTGTGTGTGTGGTTGTGGGCTGAAATTATGAATTCGAGGGCAGTTTATCCCGCAACAAAACGTCCTATTCAGAAGGGTGCAGATTAACTTTTATCGGGTATGCGGATCTTTTTAGCTAGTGATATGTGATATCTCCCCTCAGAAAAAACACTATTGTTCCATTCAGCTTCTGTAAATTTTTAGTTTTAGTGATGTTATCCAACTAATACGCTACAGGAAAACTATATCCGGTCAATTTTATTCTAATATTAAAATTATGTTGCATATATTTGTTAATGCGTGCAGAAAAGAAAATATATGCAATAAATTTTCGATTATAAGAATGTTTACAGCCACAAAATAAATCTTTTTAGAGTTTTGGTTTCATCTTTAATATACTCTGAAAATATAAAATAGCATTCGTTGAGTTTCCTCTCTTTTTCTTGGGTTTTCTCTCTTTTTATTTTTCACCAACCAGATAAATGTGCCATCAATTAAATCAGAAAAAGTAATTAATTTTCTTTAGACCTACTTTTTATTACTTTCTTAAACCGAACATGTACCTCTTAAGAAATAAATACTCTATAAATAATTCAAAACCCTTCAAACCCTTTTTCAGCAAGTGTTCTCAAGAATTTTCTACTAGTAGACCATACCAACAAAAAAGGAGCACAGTTCTTGACTCCTTGCCATATCATTTTTATCTAATAAATTCCATCGAATCTCAAACTTACGATAGCTATAAATTATCGAAATGACATTTATAATCCTTTGGACAACGTATTATCCTCATCCAGCAGCGTGAACAGATAATAAAAAAAAAGAATTCAACCCAGATGCTGCATGGCTACACACGGAGCTCCACATGATAAGTGAGGACGTAACAAGTTGTAAGCCAAGAGGATAATATCAAAGAAATTGACTCAACACGTTCACCTCTTTTTAACGTTGGAACTGAGAGCTAAAAGTGAAAGGATCAAAATAAACACAAAGGATCCAAAGGCAAGAAAAGGTCTTTTGAGCACAGAGGCCCGTTAATCCAATCAAAGTCTCGTATAAATATTATTACGGTCCGTGGAAAATACCGGGCAATTCTCCTTCCTCTTATGAATGGGCTCTTTCATGGACAACACAGTCTCCTCAGGATATCCTGCTGGCACAACTGACGCGTTAATTTCGTTATTAGACCCAAGGTTTCCCCTTTCTAAATGAAGTTGTCACCTCGATTTCGAATGTGAGTGAATGAATTTAGTCTAGGATATTCGCCTTTTATAAAGGACTTTGTCGGTTGATTCGGGTTCACCGTTGTGGCCTAAAGAGGACCCTAACACAGATATGAGTCTCTCTCTTATGTTGCTTCAATTTTTGCTGATTTGTGCAAAGGACTAACAATTCGACAGCTCATGAATTAACTAAAGGAATAAAGGATCTAGGCTGGCAGGAGATATTTTTACCCTTAAATGTCCTGCTGAGTGGCGTGTCGTCGGTTAGCCCAAGTATGAAAAGGGATGGGGGTTCGGTTATCCTCATTTTTATACGAATATGTGTTTGAAATTCTTCACGTAGGTAAAAAGTGTAAGTCACGGTTTGAAGTTCACTGGGGACTGGAAATTTTTGAAAAAGTCCCCACTGATATAAATCCAGCTAACTTTCTCTTACGCATTAAAGTGGTCTTCAAATTTTATTTATTAATCACCAGTTATTGTAGTGTTGACTGTCATTCGGGTCGACACAATGAAAGACTCTATTTTCGATAATAGCAATGCTGAGATTTATACGCAAAAAGTTGCAACACGATTAATATAAAAAGCGCTCATCATGATTATAATATTGGGGATACAAATATCGGAAAGACCACCACGACTGGTTTAGTGGGGTGGCTGTAGAATAGTGGGCTTCAGGAGCAAAGAAACACATATAAAATAATACAAATTCCGCTCAGAGTACCAAATAGCCACTAACGTCTTTCAACAGCAAGAAACGATAGAATAGATTAAATACATAAATGAAAATTATAATAATTAACTCCTGCAAGCAATCGAGGACAAAAGGTTTCTCTAAGCAACAAATTTTCAAGACTGGTCATAAGTACCGGAGTCCCACACGGATCTATCTTAGGGTCATTGTTATTTTTAATTTTTATTAAAGAATATTTCCTCTTCTATACGTAGTTCTTCCTTGCACCTGTATGGTGACGACATTCAGTGGTATTTATCTGATCCAATTGGACTGAGGTCGACACCTCTTTTTTATCATTTCGATTATTAACAAGTTGACTGCCGTGCCGGTACCGGTCAATTTTACAGGTAAAATCAAGCCTAAAGAAAACTGATCCATCGAATAGAAAAAACGGAATAATTAACAATTTCATTAAGAATAAGTAGGTATCAATCAAGTGTAACTCACTTTTCTTATTGTATTAACATAAGCGAGCCAATCTTCACTTAATCATCAAATGACTCCAAAAAAATCACAGTACGAATAAGAACGTTCTTCTAGGTTATTTTCACTGAGTCAGTTGATCTATCAAAATAACTTCTATACGAATTGAAGATGACTAAGATTTCATATGCCATATTTCCAAGCTAGTTAGAAGAAAATGAAAACGTTATTTACTTACAGTGTGCATCAATTTCTGATGACCACTGTGATGATGTGTCATCTTCCTGCACTGGTTTTGCTGGGATACCTAAAAACAGGTACAAGTTGATAGCTAGTTAGGTATTGCATATAAAACCACAATTTAGAATAGTATAACTTTATTCCATTAAAAAGAAATTCTAAACTGAACTAGAATTAATGTGTACTCCAACACTTTTGCAATAAATTTAAAAGCAAAATTATTATTCATACTAAAAAGACCGCATACATCGCCATCTCTTCTTTCAAGCAGAAGTTCGTACATAATAAAGTCTACCTAAAAATGTGAAGAGGGTTAAATAAATATCACAAATAGGATACTACCTACGGTCTTATCTTTTCCTTTTTTCAAAAACACAAGATCCGGAAGCAATTTCAATTTTCGCATTGCCAACTCTGCAGAAAATAACAACAATACACAATCTACAATATCCGCAATCGAATCACCAAGAATAGAGTAATCATTATTGGGTGAACATAAAAACTCATAGTTGGCATAAAGATATGCGACTATTGTTGCAAACGATCGATACAATAGAAGAACCATTTGAATTTGAAATAAATTCTTAAATTCACCAGTAATCTTATTAATTTCTAAATGAATGTTAGAAATATTGGAGAGTTTTTTATTCAACACAAGCTTATTCACTGTGGTGGTTTTTGCTTTAGGGTGAGTATCGATTTTTTCAATTTTAGCCAAGATCTGTTGAAAACAGTTTGCACTTTTCTCATACAAAGCACTTATAGTCAAAAAACCCACAAAAAATACATTTGTAATAAAATTCGAAATAGCCCACAAGTATACTGCCACTGGCCAAAATGTATTTGGACATGGTGCATATTTTTCTGGTGAAATGAATGATACAACAACATCTGCAAACACTTGATAGAGACATATTACAATCCTTGCAATTAATAGGAAAAGGAATTTATTATCAAACATTGCAAAATCACCCGATAACTCATACAATTTCAACGAGACTCGAAGAAAGCGATTCACAAGAGCTGTGAACTTGGCCTGATTTACTATTGACACAATCAATATGGTCACAGATATCACTGATACTATTATATCATGAGTAATAATTACGTTCAGGAGTAAAGTATTATGATGAGCTCGCAGACACTCAATCAAATTAGGAGAAAAGAATTCAGTAAATCCGAGCGGTATTAAAATTAATAATACTACACAAATTGCACAAGAAATCCCGGTAAGCAGTTGAGATTTTACAGCAACTTTTCTCTCAGAATCATAGTAAAAGTGAATGATACCAACGCATTTCGTTAGGTAGTAAAGCACAAATATTGCTCTGAATGAGAAAATTGTAGATCTCTGTGACATTTCTACCTGATTACAGACTAAACAAAAACTGAAAGAAGACATTCCTTTACCTCTATAAATATCTATATTTATTAATTATCCTGAAAGCTTCTTTGGCGTTCTGAGGTCGTTCGAAGGTATATCTTGTAAATAGTTAATCAATCTCCGCGGCTGACTAACCTAAGAGTAATTCTAATTAGACATCTGACAACTGATAAGATACATTTTCGACAATTCCATGAAGTGAGAAAAAGAACACGCCCATAATAACAAATCGAACACAACGTATCTTAATACTTAATTTATGGTGCGACTGCATTATTTGTATTTTCTGTAAAAATAATCGAAAAAATAAAGAAGAAAAATTTCCGAAGGTCACAAGCATATGCGTGTGAGTTAACATTATCATGACCCAGGATAACATCATTTCTATTAGGATAACCTGACTGTTTTCATTTCGACACATATACTTTTCTTAATTTGTTTGTTTTTCTTAAAGCATTTCCGTTTATTGATAAAGACCTTCATATTTTTTATTACCAACAGCTTTGATATGGAGATGGTGATGTTAACGCTCGATGAGGAACGTCATCAAATCGCCAGTTGAACGTTTGGATCAGAAGCCACATTTACGATCGCCGGTATTTTATCAATTTTGCGTTAATAAGAGTCTCAAAAACCTTATATAAAATCGAAGTAGTTGTTATATTTTTTAAGGTATTTCCTAAGTTCAGAGGACAACCTTCATCTACATTGTCAGATAGAGTACTAATATCTACCTTTTGTTTAAATATTTCCTTATATTTTACCGCATCCTGAATTTTCCAATTGAGTTTTCGTAATGAACCAAAATTTCCGTTTGCACTATCAGTTTTTTTTAAATTATTAACGATAGTTTCATTGGCATATGGTCAGAATAACTTCATTCCAGTCTATTACAGAATTGCCTCTAGAAGAAGAGAATTCTCTATCGAAATCCCCTTCCAACCTACCGTTTAGCACTATGCCACCGTAATACTCAGCCCAATTTAGAAAGGCCCTACCTTACAATTCTCCATCGATTACTTGAGCGCTACCAATCCCTACATCAAAACAAAACTGTCCGGGTTGAATTCCTCAATTGAAATACGTTAATCTTTCACATAATTTGGAGACACCGTTAGCAAAAACTATTGGAATACTTTCTTGTTGATCAAACGTTACAATTATGAAAAACTACCCCAAACTGCTATTCTGAAGACCTTTTTCGAATTCTCCACTTATCTATCTGTATTTATTAGGTATGTGCATATGAAACCGCCGCTGACACATAGATGGCGCCAATGTCTGAATGCCTGAGTGTTGACAGCTGAGTTTATTGGGGCGTGTGGTTTAGACATCTGTCAATAATATTCAGTTCACAAAGGTTTCATTTTGTAGAAGCAATTTGTGTTTTTCGTCGATTAAGAATGTCCGAATTTGTGCCAAAAAAAGAGGATTTGCGGGAAGTTCTCCTATTCGCCTTTAATTGAAAGAAAAGTGCAGCAGAAGCTCATCGAATGCTTGTGGAAGTTTATTACCAGCACGCTCTTTCAGAAAAAAAACTTGCAGAGAATGGTTTCAACGATTCAAAAACTGTGATTTCGATCTTAGGAACAAAAAACGTGGAAGACCTGAGAAGAAGTTCGAAGACGTCCAATTGCAAGCATTATTGGATGAAAATTGTAGTCAAACGCAAGAATAGCTTACAGACGCTTTTGAAGTTGATCGTGAAACTGTTTCCAGACGTCTAGATGATATGGGAAAGGTCCAAAAGGAAGGAAAGTGAGTTCCGTACGAACTGAAGGAGAGAGATATGGAAAAACGAAAAACCATTTGCGAAATTTTGCTTGCCAGACAAAAAAGAAAGAGTTATTTGTATCGAATCGTTACTGGCGAAAATTGGGTAGTCCAATGGATTGCCTCAAAAGACCAGGATTTCTTTGAGAAATTCTTCTCTTGCCTGAAAGATGGGCAAAAGTTGTGTCAAACGACGGAAAATATTTCGATTAATGTACTCCTATATTTTAATTTTCAAATAAATAATTACTTTTTGTGAAAAAATGGCGGTTTCATATGCACACACCTAAAAAAAAATTCATGTACTCCTTTATTTTAATTTTTACACTTAGTTCCGATAGCTGTTGCACAATTACCTCTTTCATGTTTTTAAAGAAATTTTTTCCTCTCTATCATAAATTACCTTCTTTAAAGGCATTTCAGTATGACCCAAGACAAATTGCTTATTTACCCGAAAGGCCACTTTAGATTGAAGCCCATTTCAGTGTATCCAAATAATTGAATACTGGTTCTTTCTTATGCAAATGTGTCGGAAACAAGCACTTTCTAGAATCACTGCAAATGAAAAGTAAACACCACGAAAAATGTCAACGTCTTAATCCACCTCTTTAGTACCTTCCTTCGGGGACAGGAACTCGTTTTCTGTTCCCGGCTTATTTGCATTCAAACTGGTCCAATTCGTGGGTCAGTCAATGCCATGTGGCCACAGAGATATTTGCCAAACCAAACGACACTTCCGTCCATTTGTCTTCGTACGGACATTAAATAGTGGACGTGCTTCCATATGTAAATGAGTAGGAAATTGAGCCCCGCTTCTGCGGACGATCTGGTCAGAGTCAGACCTCTTCTACGCCCTTTGTTAATATATTTATTATGTAAATGAATCAAGAACGTTCATAGTTTGATTTATGTGTTTCATGATGATCAAAAACTGAGGGAACCCTCCTAGTCCCAGGCTTCTTTGCGATCGCTTTACATTTTTAATCTGAAGCACTTGGAAGTGGTCACGTCAAAGGATCTCAAATGGTATGATACTGTGGAAACCAAAGTTGAACTAATTTCTGTTGTCCATTGAAATGACCGAAACGGAGGGTCCGCTCATAATGGACTGCGTATTTTCGCAGGTGCGAATGGGATGCAATTCATATGTAAGTGTTAACAAAGATATTTTCTGGCTTCCAGCTAGTAGCCCGTGGCCAGTTTATGGCCACCGACATATGCGTCGATTACCCACTAAAAGGATGTGCAAGAAAAAATTCTCCTTTTGCGTTGGCGTCAATTGTCTGCATTGAGCCATTTGTTTCGAATTTAAAAGAAATCATCTCAATGGGATATCTCCGGTAGCACTATATGCGTCTTTCTGACGAGAGGCAGATGCATCTATTGTAGTTCATTTGGAGTTGGAAACGTGATAATGGCTTTATAAATTTATCCTCAATATTCCACTTTGTCGAAGAAAATTTCATTGCCAACTAAAATCTAATTCTATCTATAGTAAAATAATTGCTAGAATGGAATTTGAAAGTTATATAGACATGTATGTCGATATCCTTGGGTAACTTGGTACTATTGGGTGAGTCCACAAATAAATTATTTCGCCAAATCTTTCATTTTATAAAAACGATTGACTGTTTGAACGTCCTTTCTATTCTCAATTTCCAAATACATTTTAGATGGTAGGTGCCTTCATCTCCACCCAAAAGGACATTTCGTGCGTATAAAGTAGATTAATCCAAGAATACTCACGTATCATCTACGACTAGGAAATATTTAAGCTTTCAAAAGCTCGCAGTTACGTTTGCAACCAGTAGAGATCTTAACCCTTTTCTAGTCAAGCAATTTAATACAGTCGTGTCCTTAAGTAAAACCGGGATTTATAGTGCATGCTGCTTCCTTTAGTATCCCATAGATTTCATCCATAAAATATTTGAATAAAGGATTAAGGGTTGCTTGCTTAATTCATAAAATCTTAGCACATTGCTTTCGTATTCCAGATTTTTTCAACGATAAATTCTTTTGGCAAGAACATTAGTACGAAAGAAAATATTTGTGGCTATTTTCACTTTCTGAAATACATTACTGCTATTCAGATATGCTAATAGTGTAATTTACATGCTTATCTACGTTTTGGAAAACCGCATAATTCTAGACTTCAGATCCACACAAATTTAGGAAGCATATTCTATGGGATTATCAGAAAAATTTTGAGAATAACATAAAACCACATTTTTTTAATTTAATCAAAAATAATAAATTAAGAAAACCGATATAAAAAACACAAAAATGCAAGTCAAAATCAACAATTATGACAATTTCCTAAATCACTATCATATCCAGCAATCAGATTTCTTTTCCTTAAAGACCTTTACATGCTACAAATGTCAGGATCAATGTCATCCTTAAAAATTCGGATTCTATTTCTTCTTAATATCACTGTAGAGAATTGGCATTGGAACATTTTTTGAATTAAACTAAATTTTTAATTTCTCTGGGAGGTACTTCTACTAATAATGAAGAATCTTCCATAAAATGGAGCCTCCTAAAGGACTCCCAGAAAAACTTTTCGACCATACATGTATCTATTATTTTGGATCCTGCTTATCAGGACTGTTCCACTCCATCGGCTTCCCTTTTACTGTTGGATCCTGAGCGAGAGTTATTTCCAGAAGATGATTATTCCCTACAAAAGCATTTTGGCCTGTCTTTCAATGCTGCATATGATCTTTTTATGGTCTTGCCTAAGCTCAGGATTGGAAAATTTTAACCTAACAAATGTCGCTAATAAGCCACAACTACTGACAATTTTTGTCAGTAGAATTGCCTCAACCACAGGTACCCAGATAAATTACCGCGCCTTTTGAAGGAGGGGCGGACCTACGCCCCCAGACAAAGTGTGTTGACGTGCGCTTCAGCCG
>QYTT01093866.1:23764-40337 GCA_006980735.1 Dasypogon diadema | reverse complement strand
CTTTTCTGCCATAATTCTATTTCGGAGTATTCATAAAAACTTGAAATCATTTTTATATTTGAGAGATTCAGTTTTAGTTTTATTAAAATAAAATTAAATCGCTAATTTAAACCCGCTACATAAAATAGTTCCGGTAGAAAAACTGTCACGCATCAAATTTGAGACCAGGAAGGCAGGAAAATAGATTATAATGCCCTAAAGGAATTTTATGTATAATAATAGCAATGCTAGCAGGACAGATTTGTCTTTAGAGAAGATCCCAGCACCGCTGCACCTTTGCCGTTCTTCCGTGGAAAGTTTTAGGAGACCTTTCAGTTACCCTGATCCTCTTCCACCCATCCTTGGGCTCCTTGACTTTCCTGATCTCTTTTACGTAATTCAGGATTTTCCTATGTCCATATTCAACCCCTAACGAGTACAGAGTACCACCCCGTTGCATTCTGAGTGCCGAATCCACTACCATCTTTTTCACAAACCATTCCAGCAGTGGCGACCACAAGGGAGCCTCTAGCTGTGGATGTGATGCGTAAAGGGCCCCAATCCCTTTGTAAGCCTGGCATACCTATCAGACTACCAGACAACAAATGCCAGGGTAGTTCCGGCCATCATGTATCCAGTGTGTTAACCTCGGTGGGATACAGCTCTTGAATCCATGTACTCTTTTACCATCTTCGCTTTTCTGACCTTTTCTTGGACATGTTTTCAAATCAGCTTCGAATTTAGGTATACGCCCAGGTACTTGGTCTTCTTAGAAACGTTGATTTCAGAACCAAAGAGCGTGATTGAAATTCTAGATCCTTTGTCTTCCTTTTGAGACCCTGTTCCATATACTACTCTTCCACTCCTCCTGATAATCACTGGTCGTCACCAGGACAGTCATTCGTATAATGAAGGACATGAACTGTACATTCCACAGAAAAGAAAATAACACCCCCGGGTTCTTTGGAGTTAGAAAAGCAGGGAGAGAATTTCTACGTAACAGATAAGGAATTATCAGCTTCATATGGCAGCCCTCTAAAGAAGTTGCCCGATTTTATTCATTTTCTGCCAGGATATTTCAATTTGACTAAAGTATCTCTGTGTCAAATTTGTCCCATCTACTTCAAGCGTTTTTGGTTTAGAAGAAAACAATAAACGATTTTTTTTTATTATTTAACTGAAGGTTTCATATGGCAACCTTATTAGGGGTTGTCCGGATTGACTAATTTTCGAATTTGATCTTTCAATTTTAATAAGGTATGTGTGATATGATCGCCTTCCTCTAGTTCCCGGTCCTGAAAAGATTTATGATAGGAAGGGAAGAAGAAAAAAAAGCATGAAAAAAAACAAAATGACGGAATGCCCGAAGACTGGATTTTTACCGTATAGAATGGGGGACTATAGGGGTGAACAGTAAACAAAACTAGAAGTAGACTAATAGCATAACTATCCCTACAGGGATGTCGACCAGATATCTACTCGGGTGTATTGCAAACTGGGCAAACAACCAACACCACCGGCTATGGGACGTGACCCCGGTCGCCAATACAACCAAGGAACTGTGGGGCCCACCTAATGCAAAAAAATAGCATAACTTCTGGCATAGGCTCGACACCCTATAATTCTCCTGTGAAGCAGGTACATTTTTTTCCAAAATTCAATACATTAATTTTACAAAGCGCTTGTTTTCATATGAATTATTTTTGTGGATAACTATGAGAAAAGTTACCAAACTAAATAAATGAATTGCTATTTGTGATTCCTTTATTATTGTGCATCCATCAATTTTGATGTTTTCACACTCTTCTGCTGTTTGAATACTTTTGCTGTCCACTGTATGTGAAAAAATTTGTATTTCCCAATTTTAAACATTTTTACAGGAATTCCCTTAAGAGACTAAGAGCCGGTGTCTTCACCAAACAGACCCCCAAAGTGAAATGTGCCTGCATTTTATTGTCAACAAGGAAACTATAACTGGAGCCTAGGCGAGAAATCATGACATTCGACGTATTTTTCTTAATTATATAACTATACAATACCAAACCAACACACTCATGTCTGGATTTTGGCGCCCAATTTACTCACTACTAAATACAACCTAACCACATAACTTCTAGGAATGGAAAGCTGCTCTTATCTGGTCTTTTGCAAAGTGGAGTAAACATGGCAGACATGGCGCAATTTCAACTCCTCTTTATCTTTATCCACAGAGAACTAATGGGCTTATGAAGAGTGGAACAAAAAAAAGGGCATGACCTCACGACAGAATTCAGAGCCTTCCAAAAGCAATCAACCGCAGTTTCACGTTAACACAAACTCGTGAAGTCCATTAAAACCAAAATCAGACAAGCTTTATAGAGACATTCGTGTAATCGTCTCCCACCAAAGCCTAAAGTTATCAGCTCAGCTCAGCCTCAGCCCCATTGTGACCACACATGCGTGTTTTGCGTGAAAAATCAAAATTTGTGAAAATTACCGAGCACCAATTAATTTCAGGTTGAAATTTGTTCATTTCTGTGCATAAATCAACCAATTAAAAGTATACGCTGTGACATCATGATCATCATCCAAAACAAGTCTTGAACGATGATCCAAACAAGTAACCGATTTCGTCACCATTCCCCTCATTACTTTTTTACACAAGAAAATTGGTAGCAGCCATATTGCCTTCAAAACAAAAGCTAAAGCATCGGCGGAATTCTGATAAAACTTTCACTTTAAATTTCCCGGCTAATTTTGTTTTCTAAGCAATAATTTTATGAAATTTGGATAGAGTAAACGAACCCCCAAAGAAATCAATATAACTTACCTGGATTAGTTCTTTAATCACAAAACAATCCACCAAATTACAAGACACTCAGAATTATCGGCCAAACACTGCGCGCAAATATTCTTAAATGAAATCTTTCAGGTTTATTTTGCTTCACGACCTGAGGCGGTAGATGTGCTTGGGATCGCGTAGTTTTTCACCACGTCAAGGAACAGGGAGAATGTAAGAAAAATTTTGTAATGGTAATTTACAGAATTTTCTTCGAGAACTAAAGGGTTGATTATTCTCGTTCTTTAGATTTTCACTGGCTCAATTTCGTAAATATGCATAATTATTAATTCCTCTGAAATACGCTGATGCAACCTAGACCCGACATATTTTAATGGTTCGCCCCAATCCATATTTAGTAAATTTGTGTGGGCACAAATTCAATACTAGAACTTTGGCAATTTTTCGGAGAATCTGTGGAAAATTAGCATAATTATGGAGAAATTAACACCCATCATAATTATAATTCGAGCAGGACATTTTTTCCTGCAAAGAGCAAAGTGAATGTACTTTGGGAATTCACCTCCAAATGCCATGGTGAGGTGAATTTTAATAAAAGCATGTGGTGACATCTACATTTTCAATTCAGAACTGTTTGAGCATTTGATAACTAACGGGGTTTACAGAACTAATATATTTTCCTCTTTGAGGACTAAAATTTAACTGAAAAATTGTTTTTCTTGTTGGATACTTGTTTAGCCTTCACTCTTGTCGTCGGAATACTCTTTTTGGTAATGATAACTAATTAAATAAATATCTCTGACCTCATGTTTTGTGCATAACACATTACTTTTATTAATTCTGAATTTTACAGCAAATATTAGAGAGAATTTTATTATAATTTAAAGCTTGTAGTATGATATTTAATTTATATGCTTTCCATAGGAATGTTTTTAACATGTAGGAGAAAACATTACGGATTACAATTTGCACACTGCACACTTTTATTTATTTAATTCTGAGACACATGCTCCTGTGTTGTATGTAGGCCAGACATTTGTAGAAATTTCTCTTCTTTTCTTTTATATCTTCCCTACAAAGCCGGTGGGCATACTATTGCTAGAATACTCGTGTGGAACGGCCCATTGGATCTTCTGCAGGGACACCAATTCGGTAAAGCTATTGAAAAACAGTACGGGAATTTTGAATGATGAAAAAGAAAAGCAATTTTGCTGTATAAATACTATTAGTAGGGATGAAATGCCTGAAAAACCAGAACGGATTTACCATAACTTAGGTGAAGTACAGTGCGATTCAGTTCTTCCAGCAAATATCAGTGGCGCAACTCTAGAGTAAATTGAGCAGTCGTTTTCACACAACAATCTATCTGCTAAAATTATTATTTCTTCCATCTGTCACGTAATCTTCAGAAAAGTGCAATGTAATATTGCATGCCTAACCCTCTTTTATCGCTACTATAACGGACAATGTTCTAATGAAATCTCTGATCTCATTCCTTGTAGTTTTATATCATTGCTTGATACCCGCGCATCGAGCCGTCTTCACCCCTTCATCCTTTCATCATCGAGACAAGACCTAGCAGAACAGTGATGTTCCGAGAATCCTTCTTGAGCCGAACTACACGAATGTGGAACAGACTACCATCTTCTGTCTTCCTTGCCGATTATAGGACGCAGTTTTTTAAGCAGAACGTGCACCGATATTTACACTCGACCTCCCCATTTTCCTTCCTGGTAAAACTATGCTTAACATCATAGGGTATCCCCTGAGCTTTAGTATCAACGTAAAAAAAGTTATTTTTCCTTAAGACAATAGGAAGGTAATATTGACTCAAAGGAGAGCAGGGAAGATA
This sequence comes from Dasypogon diadema, assembly GCA_006980735.1. NCBI lineage: Eukaryota > Metazoa > Arthropoda > Insecta > Diptera > Asilidae > Dasypogon > Dasypogon diadema. The sequence continues at coordinate 35,727 of QYTT01093866.1, read as the reverse complement.
TGTGGTTAAGTTCATTGGCTTCCCAAGGCTTCTGTGAAGGTCTGTAAATTCCCTTCTAGCTATTAAAATGACCTAGAGATTCCCTCTTTTTTCTTTTCTCCTCTATGTTTTGCTATTGTTTTTTTCTCTCTGTATTGACAACTTTGTCTGTTTGGAAGAAATGTTCTTTTCCTTTTCTTTATCATTCCAAGAACGATAGCGTAAATCTGAAGTATGTGCACAAAATCTGTCTGTTAAGTCTGGAATAAAGAGTTTCTAGTTAGTCTTGAAATTTTACCCAAGTTGTTTAAGCTTGGAGCAAAAAACCAAAATGTGTGAGGGCTTCGTATCTCCTTCTTTTAGTTTTGTCATTGGTTACCACCAAAAAAAAGTCAATCCATCCAAGATCCATTTTTTTATGGCGCAAAACTGGAAACAAAGTCGCTAGAGTGTGGACAACATCGGGTAAATCTGTAAACTGCTCCGACTCGAACGATCGAGCAAATCTGAAGCAATACTCCGTAGTGTGTTGTCAGCCTTATACCAATACGTGTGAACCGAATCAACCACATGCCATCTCATTTATTTGATTTATTATTTGCCGATGGGATTTTGTCTCAATATTTTTTGTAGAAATTTATAACTGTAGCTTTAAAAATGATTTTATTCTCAACAAAAAACAATAGAAAATACTAGGAGAACGTATTGAGCCCAACCTTAAGCGGTATCATAAATACAAATTATATTTAATTGCGTACCTGTAAACGTACAAACTAAAAATAAGGACAAAATAGGACAAAATCATATGTAAATTCTTTTCCTGGGAGAGGATATTCGTTTCTGGGCGATCTTACAACTAGTATTGCAACACGTCTTTGATTTACGTTACAAGCAGTCCTTAGAGTTGAGCAATATACAACCATCGAAGCACTTCAATGCAATTTATCTGTTATTATATTTATATATACGAGTTAAGGCATAAGTGTTTTTGTTTTTTACAAATATGTTTCATTAGCCAATCAAACTTAGTCTACTATTCGTTTTTCGGAGTTGTGCACGCCAAGGAATGATGTTTCCGTTCTCTTCTTCATCCTGGGTTTTTACCGAATTCGTGTTATTTGCTTTATTTAGATTTTCCATGGAGTTATTGTTGTTGTTTTCAATTTTATCATTTTCCTTATTATCATTTCCGTTTCCTGAACATGACACAAAACTTATATTGTCTATAGAGACTGCTCGTTGGTTGCTTTTTAAACGCCAAGATTCTGTTACTCTGCTATTCTCCTCTACTCGTGGTGTATAAATTGTAGCCCTAAAATAAAATCAACAGAGCTAATAATCTCCTTAAAACGAAAAAGAAAATTAGCTAAGATACTTGAGTTTATTTTCTGCCTCCTCTCGTCTTGCTAGCAGATCTCTTTTCCATTGCGGTATAGCCGACAGTCTTCGATTCTCAGCTTCTCTAGCCATTCTCTCTTCGAACTCCTTTTTGGCTCGTTCAGCTGCCTTTTTCGCCATCATCTGTCGCTTCCAGTCTGGAATAATATTTCCCGCTTGATCCTTTTCCGGAATCTGAAATGGAATCTTTTTGCTGGTTTGAATTGCCTTTTCTTAAATTTAAATACTCAAGGTGCTCACCTGATCAACAAATTTACTAGCGGTGAATTGCTTCGATATCTCTGAGTAGTGTTCCTGTTCGTGTTTGTCTGCAAGTTTTGCCTTCTCCACTTTCATTTTTTTGATCCCCGAAATATCTTTCGACATTTTCAGCTCTGCTATGAGATCGGTTTTTTGAACGAGGAACTCATTGGTTGACGACAGACATTGCATGCTTACACTCCTCGTGGGTGCTGAGAAGGTCTTTGAGAGCATTTTTGTGTCCGTTCTCCTTAACTGGAATAGAAATTGGTGTTGCGGCATTATTTGGAGCTTAGGGAACACTTAATATTTATATTTACCTGGACACTATTTAAGTCTTGAATTGATATAGCCGATAGCGGTTGGTGTTGTTTCCTTGTCGCGGTATCTTGAGGTGGTGGTGGGGGTGGAATGGATTTCTGTGAATCTTCTTTGTCGCATAAAGAAGGCAGAAGTGGTGGCGGGGGTGGAGGTGGAGGTTTGGGTGGCTCTGGTCCACACAGATGCGTTCCAACTTGAACTTGCATATAATCTTCTGTGTCGGTAGATCTGAAAATTGTTTTAGTTTTTAATCTTAATTAATGAAAAGTAAGAACATTAATAGTTAAAAAATTTTTATTACGAAGCATTTTAGAAAGCATGGGCATAAACTTGAATGGAAAGCCGGGTAGGAATTGTGAGTTGAAAAGCAGAATGTTGCGAATACTTTGCTGGGTATTATCTGAAATGCCTTCCACACACGACTACGGTTTTAGACGTACAATCCAGCCAACCGGGGCTCTTTTTATACCCTAGATGTAGGGTATTATAGCTTTGAGCAACGTTTGTAACGCATCGAAATATTTATGATGCACAGAAATAAACTACATTGCCATTAATGGGAGAAGAAAGTTTAATAGATGTCCGTCTGTCTGTCTGTCCGCGAGTTATCTCAAGAACACCTTAAGCTAGAGAAAGATCAAGTTCGTAAATGGGCCAATTTAGATAACTCCTTCATAGGGTTGCCATATGAAACCTCCTATTTGACATAAAAAATCGATTTTTTTCAAAAGTTTTTGCGATCGTCATGAAAATATGAATATATAGGTTTTCGAGGTCGCTGATTGCGAATCCAGAGTCGAATTCCTTAGATTCAAAATGGCGGGTCCAATATGGTGGACAAGATTTTCTAAACGTCAATGGATGGTTGGCAAAATGACGGATATAGAGGTTTTTGGGGCTGATGATTACGAATTTAACCTTAACGCTTAAGAATTCAACATGGCGGATCAAATATGGCCGTCGTAAATGTTAACTTTTTCAAGAGTTTCTCGATCATCATGAAAATAAGTCCATATGGGTTTTTGGAGGTCGCTGATTTCGAATCTGTAGTCAAATTTTAGGGATTCAAAATGGCGGGTCCAATACGATGGACAGGATTTACTACAGGTCAACGGAATATTCACGAAATGGAAAATTAAAGCTAAAGGGTGCGTCGACAGGTTGCGGATAGTGGGACTGCCTGCTTCGTTAGGAAGAACCCGGAAATGTTATTATCAAAATTTGAGGGAAAGGAACAGTATCCAATGACCAGTCCGACATGTAGTCGGGAGCCTCGTGCATCATAACGGCATTATGTAATGGCTAGTATTCAAACCAGCCCTTACATCATTGCCGTTATTCTGCAAATGCAAATACTTAAAACGTGGAAGGATTCCTTTGAGATTGCTGGTTGTAGCCATCTGGTCACGTGTCTGGAATGAATAATTACAGGATGCTTGAGGTTCTTCCCGAGAATATTTGGAATACGTAGAAAAACTCATTTGTGGTGGTTTGTCGATGCAAAAGAATACTCGATAGTTAGTAAGAATCTGCGTAGAATCGCAGTAAAATCTTAAAAGAATTTAAATTTGTGAAAACCAGTTAAAACTATAATCAGTTTTAAAACTCAAAGTCTTTTAGGGAGTTAATTACATTTTTCAACCCAAACTGGAGAGTTTTTACCAAACTTTTCGCAAGACTTGACAACTTTTGAATATTTTTTTCGAACTAAAAATCATTCATGCTGCCAATAATAGTAATGAATACAATTTCCAATCGACGCCACCAAATTGAAACTCTCGTATAAAACTGATGTCTTTGTAGAAATCCAATTCGTACACCGAAATGTCTGTAGAAAACCCGCATATAAAAAGGTAATGGAAGAAGTAGTAAGTAGCGCAATTATTATTTTCTTTGAAATTAATTAAAAGTTAAATATTTTCTCGGAAATACGGTATTAACGTGTAGAAATCTGCGTTAATTGGACCGAAACTGACACAACAAAATCACCAGTTACAAAATTTTGTAGATTCTACATTAGATCACTGATCACTTTAGGACACTTTAAGAACCGGAAATCACTTCATTGATGAAATTTCATTCCATCCGCGGATGGTTATAATATTATATGCAAATGAATCCAATAAGAAGGAAAATTCTTACCTAGCAGATGATGCACAGGACCGTTTATCACTTATACTTTTGAGATACTCTGATGGTTTGATTAGATGTGCAACTCCGTCGGGTGAATTATTCGGAAAACTTGGAGGAACAAATGGTAGCACCAATTGCTTGTTGACAAGATTAGGTCCACCTGGTCTGGAGCTGGGTCGATCGTATCCCAAGTGCGAGTAATTAACTTGCTGCTGGTAGTCAGTGCAGTCACTGCCAATGCCAGAGTTCTGCTGAACACCAGATGATGTTGCCGATGTCTGGACTGTTGTGGATCCATTTAGCAGTTTGGCTTTCTTGTTCGCTGAAATTGAACGAGTTAACGTAAAATGCACTCATGTAATTAGAGGAAATGTTTAACAATTTAATTACGAATAAACGCATGGAAGTGGAAGAGCCAAATTCAGAAAAGATGAACAGAGAAGATCTCAGGCAGTGAGTCATGGGCGCAAACCGAAAAACCGGAAAATATCGACTCAATCACCTCTGATCTGGATTGGCGATTGTTGGTTTTTGTTTTTTTGCTGTGTTGTTTCGTTGAGAATGACATTCAAACTAACGGATCATGCAACTTCTTGTGCTTTTAAAGTGATTCTCTTGTAGCCAGCCAACTGTAAATGGCTGATAAAATGCTGCATTTTTCGAATTATATGCGTTTTCTAAAAAAGAGTACTATGCATCTTGTATCTGCGAAGGCTTGTCGAAGTGAAAGCCGCTCCAGCTGCTATTGGTCTGTACTTTAGAGCAATAGTTTAACAGATGAAAATAGTCATTGCCACTCCATAGTTAAATAGACTTGAATGAAGCCATAGGTGAGTTTTTCAATGCGAGAATCTTCTGATTATTTGCATATCTACAGATAAAAGTAACAATCTATAGTCGCTTTCTTTTTTAAACAATTTGCCTACCCATGTCCAGCACATACATGAAAACTGATAGCAATCGACGTGGATTTCAGTAAACGCGGTCTATGGTGAAGAAGTACAGGTTTATTCGCATTGATTTTATGGATGAGTTCTTACGTCGAGAAAAGTTTCTAACGCATGTAAATGCATGCGTTGTTGGGAAAGTGAAGGTGCTGCTGGATTTTTATTGCAACTGTCTCATAAATTTTCGCAGAAATGTGCCGTGACTTTACTTTACCTGCGATAAAAATGCTAGGCTGGTTTTAGTAAGTATGCCACTATAGAAATTTATCATTTAAGGCCATTTGAAATTCTAGATAGATAGATGAAATATTATTATATCAGTTTTATTATATTTGAAAAAGAAACTTCACGGTAAGTCCATTGTGGGTTTAAACGGAATTTGTAAATTTGAGACGAGTTTACAAGATTGTGAGAATTTGTTTATTTACTTGGCACACGGGCGTAAAGTAGCATTACTATGATAAATACAATTTTATTAATCTCAATTAGTATAAACATTAGTTTACCCTTTTCTGGCTACAATCAGAGAGTCAAGCCGTGTACGTGACCTAATCCACGTAAAATCGTACCTTGACTTACGAATCGCTGAACATACGAATTTTTAGAGATAGGAATATTTTTTCGTATCCTATTCGTCGCCGCATGTTGTGGAAAAATATGAGAAAGAAGTTAGCCAAGATACAGAACTTGTCCAAATCCACCATATCAGTGGCATGGCGTAGTGAAAACAGATCCCATCCCCCAAAACGAAAATTTTACAGAAGAAGAGGAAAAATTATATATCCCTTATTTTTGCTCGCATGTTTTTTTAGAACACTTGAGTGTGGGTTTCAGAAATTAAAGAATAGAACCGATATCCACAGTGTTTTTAAGGTGCTTACCCAACGGAGCTGGTAGGTGCTTAATTCGTGCATTTGTTGCTGTATTTCCAGAAAAAATCAATAGCAAAAAAGTGGGTAAACCAGCTACCAGCGACCATCCCATGCTCCGTTGTACAAGCATCCTTAGACATGGAGAAGGTGCTAATACTGGTTGACAAAAAAGGTACCGAAAATTACATGAGAGAATATTGGAAATTGATGGAGTCAGAAGAGACTACAAATCAGGACAAGTAGTATTGAACTGCGATGAGACTGAGGTTTTCTGGAAAAACTGCCTAAAAGAGCGTTCATCACTAAGGAGAAAATGGCACTGGTAGGACACAAGCCAATGAAAATAGACTAACTTTACTTTTTTAAAGAAAAAGTCACTCCGGGAATTTTTGATTTTTAAAATGTAAAATGTTAACAGCCATAAATCACAATGGAAAAAGATTTAGATGAAGAGTTTAATTTCATCAAAATTAAGCTCTTGCATCCTAAAACAATATGTTATTGCCAACCTCAAAATTTTTTATACCAAAGCTCTTCTCCAAGGATATTTGGAAGTTAACATTTGGGGAATTCTGGAGGAATCATTTGAATAGTTTTCATTGCTGGCGTCTAGTAGTCTGAAAGCGATATTGATATTGTAGATACATTTGTATCCCTGGACAGAACCGTGCATTTGGAAGTTAATGATGCAGAAATAGACGAGCTGGTAGAGGAGCAGCTGACCACTAAAGAGCTACAGGAGTTAAAAAGCGAGAACGAGAAAGAAAAGTTTGAGGAGCAATTAAAACGAGTGAACGTAAATAAATTAGAAGAATTGCTTAATAAGTGGCATCTAAATCATGCCGTTGTTTCCAGAGACACCAATATCTTTATTGACAATGCCATTAATTACTTTAGAAAGGTATTAAACAAACGATCGACTCTGTAAAAGTTTGAAACGTTTTTTAAACTCGTTCACCTAAGAGACAAAAAGAAGCAACTGGACGACTTAGAATCAAAAACCGAACGTCACGACTTTTTTTTCTTATAAAATAGAAGAGGATTTTTATACAAAGCATTTTGTAAAACCAAAGATTTCAAAAATAAAAATAAGAATTATATACAAATAAGTAAATTTCCTAAATCTGGAAACGTATTAATTGGTTTTCTATAGGATAAAATCTGAAACTGGGTTTCAAACTTTTCGGGTTACGTCCATTATGAAACGTGGTTGATCGCTGATAACTTTGCTGATCATATTATTGTTGCTGTATTTGCTAGAAATACAACCCCTGATTAGCGGACGTACCCTAAGAATTCATCCATCCTTGCGAGAATGTAGTGATTAGTGATGAATCAACCCTTAACATAGATAAATGGCTCACTGTGGATAAAACGATGAATTTTTTCAGAGATTTGCTGCCCGATTCAGTAATTAATTTAATTAAGCTGAATTGCACAGTCGGCGCCGGAAACTAAATTCTCAAGAAGGATCATCGCGCTTAACCCTTTCGATTCGATGAAAATACTTTAAAGAAAAGAAAACTGAAATATTGAATTACATTCGTACAAAGCATGTGTATATCAAGAGCTCAAATTGTTTGAATTAACTAATATTAGTAAATTTTGGCAAATCTTGGAATAAATTTGTAAAAATGCGGGATTCGAGCTCTTTTACAATAGAAAAAAAAGACACTAGCACAAGGACTTCCGCCGAAGAAAGCTGCATTTGCGAAGTGGTATCAAAAATTTGAAAAGGGGAATTCAAGTCCATTAATAGTGGATTAAAAAGCCGTACATGAAGCAGTTGAGGAAAATCTCGTAAGTACACGAGCATTGCAAAAGGATCTTAAAGAATCAAAAAGTAGTTTCGTTTGTCACCTTTACGTGAATAATTTTGGTTAAATAAATACCTTTAATTTATTCACGTATTTTTGACTCACCCTGATGAATATTCCATTTAACCCTTGAGTGTTTATCAAAACATTCGACGATACAAAATCGCAATATCCTCCTGAATTATCTTCTTTATTTCATTCGCAGCTTTATGCATACTTCTTGCTTTCTTCACATTATATATTTGTTTTTGTAGGTAGTGGACTGGAATGTGATTTATAATCATTCATAAACTGATGACGAATTTTAAGGAAAGTAAAATGGTTACTTTATTTTTGCATTAACTTCATAAACAAAATTTAGCCAACGGATTTAGACAGAGCTTAAAATATCTACGATCATAACTATTATTACTATCACCACTATCTATATCAACTCATGGCATGGTCAACTTTAACTACCTCCTTCAGAGGTAGCCATCCATTTCCCGGTCTGTAAATATCTCAAATTCTTTTCTATGTTTACGAATCACCACATGCCTTCCATTGAGGCTACCTTAGGCGCCCTGATTTTATTCATACAGTATCAAATATTATGTAAAGTACCTTGTTTTAATCCGAGTAGAAAGTGCGTTGAGATCAGATGAGCGAGATGTACATCAGAGTTTCATAAATGAAATCCAATTTCAACGTTTTATTAAACGAGAATAATAAAATGCCCTACCACTCCATCAAAATTTGACAAAATACTAAATCCCATCATGATTTAACCAAATTCATACACCAGAATACCAGACTTACGTATTAGAGGCTGGCGGTAGCATCACAAAAAATATATAAAAATGTTTTATTCCTCACCAGACTTCTGATTCAGTTCTTATTCTATGGTTGAGACTTATGAGATTGTAGCGAGAAACGTACCAAGTGCAATCTGGACATAGTTAATATTAACGATGTAATCAAATCGTATAATGCAAATTTCTTTTAAAATTTAAAATTTTCATCAAGACACGCTATCATAGTTCAAAGAAAGTTAAGTCTAAAATATTTATAAAAAGTTACCAACGTATTTTTATAATGTACTATGCTTTAAACAAAGCTCTGAATAAATATTTTTCTCGAAGTCATCTCATTGTATATCTATGGCACGCTAATTCCGAATATTTTTATGCAATAAATGAGAATACATTGTGTAAGCTTGCAATGTTTTTGTTACATTTTTCTGGGATTTCTTTCAACTTGCCTCATTTATTCAAATATTTCATAGATAATTCACATGTACTTTATAATGTCTCGCCTTTCAGCAGGCCAAAAGCTTTTTAGAGTCAAAAAAACTCTTGAATTACTGTTTCGAAAAAAAATTGAAAGTTGAGGTTTACAAATCCACTTCGTTTTCAATAATGAATTTATTGAATAAAACTATACTAAAGTATTCATTACTTGGATAAAGGAATATATCTAGATACGAATTTTCACCTTACAGAAAGGAAGAACTAATCATTCGCACTGGTGTATAAACCACTTTCGGTAGTACATAACAAAACCCAGTCATCATTCAGAGTGGCTAATTGCCTTTTTCACCAACATCACTTCACTTAAACTCAAAAAAATCAAATAATCGATCGAATTTTAAACTTACTTACTCAACAATGCAAAAAGATCGACATTTGGAAACCTTGAAAAGTAGTTCATAATCATCTGCGATTGATGCACAAGTTGAACTGATTGGGGCTCGTAGTTCAGCGACGAGAAAATATCTCAAGATCCCTCTAACATTTTCTTGTGAAGAAAACACCTGACAAGGAAAGCTGCTTAGCAACTTTGTCTAATATGAAAAATTATTTCTGCATATGGCTGAGACTAGATAAACTCTCCATCTGCAAACTCTGCACTCATTCGGAATATTGTTTTCATGCTTCTTGCAAGTCGGGTTGGTCACTTTCATTTGTTGCCTTAGATCCCATGTATAATTATGGCCTGTCACAAAATACCAAGCCATGGAGAGTTCATAATTATTTTCGCAATAGTTCAATGAAACTCTTAATGTGGAGTTTTTCTTTTTTCTGTTGATGGTATCAGTCCCGTTTGCAGATGGATATAGATGAGTATAATGCTATTGACAACGACCATCTCCGGAGGTAGTTAGAGGTAGTCATTAGCATATTTAACCAATTTCCTAAATCAAGTAAGGAAATAAATTTTGTTTTGCCGTCAGAGTGCATTTACCCATTAAGCGTGCACAAAAACACATTAGAGATTTGGAGAAATTGGATGAAATTTTATCATTTCATTTCCCTTTTACTATTCGCTAGTTGTTTCCCGTCAGTAAAATAACAGATGACCCAAGATCTTACCTTAAGTATTTCCATGCTTTCATTTGTTCTAAAACACATATTAGAGTATTTTAGATCGGTGCAATTTTATATGTGGCATATAATATGGAAATGGTATAGAATTCGATTTTGAAACTTATGTGAACCCGACTATTTACACGTTCATGTGGTCTATTTAAAGGGGGATCAAAAGAAAAAATCTACATTTGTCGTACTAATTATCATACATTCTTGTATTTATGCCGGAAAATAATATAATATCTTTAAAATATTTTTAACTAAAGGTGATGATTAAACCTACTGTAAGAGTTCTACATCTTCATGTTAAAATCATTGTTCACCCACTATGATACTCGCAAGTCGATTTAAGAAAAGTATTTAACTCCTAAATCACTCAATTTGGAATTAATTAAGCATTGATCTCAACTTTTTGAATAAAATTCCTGTGTCCTGTATGTTGGCATTTGGTATACTTCATAAAATTTAAAAAGATTTGAACGTTTTAAATTTAAGTATTTCCTTCTGTTCAACAAAGGGTGGGTGCCCATGAAAACATTTTCTGGTCCTCGAAAACCAACAAAAAATATTGTTTAAATCAGATTGAAAGCAAAAGGGAAGAGATCATTGATAAAAATGAAGAACAAGGTAGGTGCATAGAACCGAATCTTGAGGCAAACCGGAGTTAATGTAAATACTATCCAATGCGATGAAAATGGAAAATTTAAATAATATAAATATAAATATTTAAGTGTAAGGATATCATAGGTACTAGGAAGACAATGACACCCTCGTTATAAAAAGGTTTATGTCACTTTTTCAAACACTCATGGAAGAATAAACAGAAAGTTCCATTTATAGCAATTGATTTTACGATAATTTTTTTCTACATTTAAATATGCATAAATTCGAAGATGAGTCAACAGTTTGACATACGTGTTTTCTTGTCCTTTATCCCCCTTTTTATGTCCCCCATTTCCTTTTTTAAATTGTTTGCCTAATGCGGTCTGCCTCTGTGGTTTACTTCATTTCCTCACTTGCAATTTTACTAGTAAAATTTTGTTCGAATTTCTTATTTAAATGCACCCACGCCGGTTGCCCAGCATAATGAGACGCGCGTCTGAAGCCTTTTTTCTCTGTGGGCACGGGTTCGGCTCGGTTCGGCTCCTTCAAAGGCCGCGGTGATTTAACTGGGTACCAGTGGTTGAAGCAGTTCTGTTAACGAGAATATTGCACTTGTGGCACCCCTGGGTACAGTAAAATTTTCATGCAAAAAATTATGGTTACTGGCAACATTTGTCAGGTTAAATTATCCCATTCTCCGCTTCCTCTTCCTCATCCAGTTATTTATTGTTTTCCATTGCAAACAACAGGGAGGGGCTATCTATTTGTTAATATATTTTTTTATTTACGCAAGTTGCGAGGAGAGTTGTGCAGTGCGGAAAATATAATGCGTAGGTATGTTATTTTTAAATGAGTTCCTTAACGAATAAAGGTGTAGGCTCAATTTTATGAGTAAGTGTATGTTTTAAATCTTTCTTTTATTAAAAACAAAATTACTGTTTTCTGAAACCCCGTCATTAATGTTATACTCATTTTTGCATTCTTTGAAACAATCTCTTGAAGGATTGCGTCAATCTTCCCGACGGTATCTCAGAAATCATATGCTTTCCGGTGAGTCGACACCTTTTCCTTGATCATATTGAATAAAGAAAAAGAAAAAAATACTTTCACGTGACAACTCTTTAAAAATGCATATATATGTCGCGGAACTTTATCATGGTGAAAGATTCTTCGGCGGTCTACACTATCATTTTCGGCTCTGAGAAATTTTAAGCAATTTAAATCACAGAGATAAAATTGTTTAGTCTTTTTCATCAATAATTCAATTCAATTCTTTATTATTTGCACAATTGAGATATAACAACT
>QYTT01093866.1:4926-20891 GCA_006980735.1 Dasypogon diadema | reverse complement strand
TTTCCATTGGAAGGGAAAAGATGAGGTCATGATAGCGGTATTGAAAATGTGTACGATAGGTTTAACTATGAAAGGCAGAATGAGTTTAAGAAAACGCAAGTCGATGTTATCTGACCCTATAGCATTGGATTTTATAGACTTAATTGCAAAAATCGTATCAGAGATAGTAACATATCTAAAGGAGAACTGCTCTGAGTCACTATCAGCTCTGTTAGGTAGCAAATAATCGCACCATCCGGCCGCTCTATACAACCTGACAACATTTATTTATTTTGTTTTATATGTGTAAGTTTTTATTTATCTTTTTGTATCCTTCTTAAATTCGAATTTCGAATTTTTTACGATTGAAGATTTGTTTTTTAAAGATAAATTTTTGCAATTTTACAAATCAATTAAAAATCTGCAAATCAATCGCTCAGTTTACACTTTGATATGAAACACATATCAGAATACATGAACTATCGCTATAGTTTCAAAAATATTAAATTCATTATATAAAATTGAATCAAGGAAACCAAAAATACCCTTAATCACTACAAAAATTTTGCAATATTGGAGTACATAGATTTGCTAAATCAGCAAAACAACGACAGGGCTCTGTACTCTGCGGTTTCAACGTTCCACTAGGAGTGGAATATAAAAAAAACATGCTGGAAGACAAAAGTCATTTTCTGTAAAATAGTGGCTTAGTGGATTTTGATTACCCTAATTTAATTAGAAACGAATAGGTATCTAATTTTTTAAGATAGACCCAATTCATGTAACATTATTCGTCGTTGTCATTTTTCGGTTACTCCACTTGACATGAAACAAATGACTTTGGTAGCAATCGAAAGTTAATATTACCCCAATTGAATTTTTAAATTGGAATCGTTTTTTTTTATTTTAAAATTTCAAAAAATAAATATTTATTATGAATGAAGATAAAGTTCATTTCTGTCACTCTACACTTTATGAATTCCAACCTGTGCATAGCCACGGAAGCTCCTAAAAATTTGTGCTCTGTTTTTAGACAAAACTTCTTTGCCAACCTCATAGAACAGGAAAGGGCTTTATTAACAAATGCACTATTTGATGGAGTAAAACAGTTTTCTTTGTTCAGATCAATCTGGGTATATTCTTACAAGAAACCGGTTGCTGTTATTAATTTTTATAAAGGAAGTTGGAAACAGTACTTAACCTGTATTATACGAAATTATTATAACTTCCTTTTACTCCTATTGGTTTCATCAATTTTTGTCTGTAATTCAATGGATACGCGGTGGCTCATATGCTCCCGAGTTTCAGTACCATTCGTGTGTGCCAATAGACACGATATTTCTGTTGACAACCGACATCTCTGGCAGTATTGGGTATTTTAACTATTAAACGATTTGAAACTCACATTTTGTCATGTCGAATTTATTTTTGTCAATGCATTCGGTTTTTATGTTTATTATTGACCGACATTTAAAAGCCCTCTCACGACAAAGGCATTTTAACATGAAATTCTCTCACGAAAGCTTTTATACTATTTGCGGCACTCAACGTGTTAATTTACTTTTTCCTGCCCATACTAAACTACATATTAAATGGTAATGTGTCATCGAGTCTGCCAAGCCAGACAGAGCGTGTGTAATGATCGTAGTGTGTATGGGCTGCATTAGGTATAATCTCTAGCTACGCTAAAGAGTTATCTAATAATTCAATGTACGGCTTAAGTTGTAATAATCTGCGAGTAAACAGAGATTTATTTTTAACCTGACGAATGTTTAATTCGCAGTTTATTGTAGATTCTGAATAATAAGATTTCTTAGAAACATTTTAGGATACTTTTTAGTGAAAAGAAGAGTGCAGAAGAGGTCAAAATATTTTATGCTAATAAAAAGGAAATTTTCACGAATAGCATTAATTAGCTACTGTAAATGATATTGAAATTAAAGCAACCCACACCGGTGGCCGAGCTGGTTGAGGCGTTTGCCTGCAAATTTTTTCCTGTGTGAACATTCGATTTCTGTAAAGGACACAATAATTTATCTCGGTACCGGTGATTGAGGCAATTCTATTGACGATAATGTAGCTACTGGGATGTTGCATAGTAAAAATATAATGCCAAAAATTGTGACTTATTTTACAACATTTGTCAGGTTAAATTTCCGAATCTCCTAAAATTTCCTTTAGGCTGAGCTGTTGTGTGTGCATCACAGGATTATCCTCTAAAGTTAGGTAATATTTTACTGACAGTAGTACGAGCATTTGAATGTAGAGTCCTGCGCTCTATTTATGGCGTAGTCCAAAATAGAAAGGACATATGTAAATAGGGGATAAACTGTGAATTATGAGAGGAATTTTCTGGGCTCTTAATATAGTTATTTTCATTTTATAAAATTTACCAGGTTTAAATGGTTTGATCATGTATTCAGAATGAATAAATACAGAATGCTCAAGATCATCGCAGACTGTGGTTTGACGACGTAAACATATTTACACAAAAGCTCACACAATATTAAAGTAGAATCATTTCGAAAAGCACTGGAATCTGAACAGGGAGATGTAATTGAACTGTTTGTTAAAACACATAACAGCCATTTTTACAATTTAAGTTTGATTTAATTAAAAATTTTCTAGTTGAAAATGAAGGGTCTAAGTGCACTGAGGAAAATTCGCAGATATTTCTAACATTAAAATAAAAAGAGGAAGCCAAACATAAGGAGTATAACTGGCTAGGGATTTGTAACAGGATATCTCAAATGTCCTTTGAGAATACATTGATTTAATCCCTTCGTTACCACGGAGGGTAAAACAAATGACATATAATAACCCATAATCACTATATCATTTTGACTACTTCTCTAATTTACTTTACATATAAGACTAACCTGAAATAGTTGACATAGTCCTGTTATGATTGCCCTTCACAAGTTCAGACGGCCTAAGTGTAGGTTCTTCAATAACCTCTAGTCCGGAATCTGAGTCTGGTATGTCACCAGAGGCAGTACTACAACTTGATCCCATATTGCTTTCATGTGAAACATTTGACTTATTTGATGGAGCTTTAAGTGGTGGAGGTAAAGGCGGCGGCGGAGGCCCAGTCACTAGTAAAATTTTAAAATAAATTAAAAAAGTGTCAATCGACAAAAAAAATGTAGGTAAGTACGTAGCATACCAATTGCAGTACTCTGTGGTTGAGGTGCTGAAACTGCTCTCTTCAGTATCCTATCGCTTTGAGGGCTTCCGAGATGATGTTGCTTGTTCGAGTGCTTGTTCGCTTGCTTTGTTCTTTCAACTACGTCTTCGGGAGGGCAAACGCTTTCGTATGTGTCACTTCTCAGTCCGTTGTTTATTTGATTTCTGACGTTAACGTTTTTCGCACTATAAATTTCCTTAGCGTTTCTTGGGGAGTCGTATCTTTCTCGTAAATTGTCGTCATTATTCTTTCCTTTACTGCTTTTCTTGCATGTCACCTCACGTGTGCTTCCATTCTGCAAAATAAAAAACACTATGATCTATCTTATATAAAATAGCGGTAAAATTAAACTTACATGGGACCCGTACTGGATAACTATGTCGTTGCTTTTACTTGAGCTGGCACTTGCCGATCGGCTATGTGAACCACTGTCCCTAGAGCGACTTCGCCCATTCGTAAGTCTTTGTTTTTGTGCATTATTTCGTGCCTCCTCACGGACTAGGTATATATCTTCATAGTCATGCTCATGATTACTCCCCTTAGATTTCATGTTTCTGTTATTTACTTTAGGTGAACAATTGCTAGAGTGAATGGAAAGAGACTCATCGGAGCCACTTCCTGCGCCACTACTTGTTGAATGAACTTCCGCTTGCACTGTCAATGCATTTGGTCGCCCGTTTGACGAGTGTTCATCTTTACTACTGCTACAGTCAGAATCGAATAAATCTTTCACTCTATTATAAATCACTTCCTGTGGATCGTGTAAGAAGAAAGATTCTCCTGACACACTGCCATTTGGTGACGGTGGCGTTAGGGATCCGTTTCTCATTGGATTAACATAAATCCCGCTGTTAGGTAAGACTCCGTTGTAGACATCTTCTGGAGGTGATCTAGATTGGTTATAGTTCCCCTCGGCATTCTTCCTCAATGAAGGTGGATGTAGGTAAAATGGTTCAATATCAGAGCTACCCGTGGAGGACTTCGACATAATCGTGTTACTGCGATTACTCTTGTTGTGGTTGTTGCTATTATATTTGGAATTGACCTTCTGCCTGCTGTTGCTTTTCTCGCGGGTGTAATCCGCTGAAGTACCGTGCTGAACAAGCACATTCAGGCACTAAAGGTAAACAAGTTCAACAAGAAGGTACACTAATATTAGCGTCAAGTTACTCACCTCAACCTGTTGGTTCTCGGCTGCATCATTGATTGGGCTTTTCCCATACTTATCCAAAGACAGCTTGGCACCGTGATTAAGTAACCATCGAACAGCAGCTAAGTGACCACGCGAAGCTGCGAAGTGGAGTGGTGTGGCACCGTCACCGTCCCTCAGGTTTGGATCCACGCCTTGGTCTTCAACCTGCAAAACAGAAAAAAAAGAAAATTGTGTAAGACTTTCACAAGGCAATGATACTGAATTTCATTTCCAATGCATTAAGATTGAATGTGGAGATAAGTCAAGATGTCAGAGCAGAATTATTGCCTGTTGCCAAAGTCAAGGCCACTTTATGGGTGATTTAAGTCGCTTGTTTTCTATAACCAGTTTTGAGCAGATATCCACTACCTTAACAATTTAGTAAACTCATGCACAGTTGCAGTAGGCTGTTCAAATGGTCGGGTCTCCAAACCAACAGGATTAGCTGGGTATCTGTTGGATATATCAAAGTATCTACTTTTACTAATGCCAGCCCCCTGACAAGGTAATTGGAGACAGCTGGGAATATTAAAACCGCCGCTGCGTTATTTGTCTTAATTTTGTTTGTTGAACATGAGACCTCATTATCTTCGCGATTCTTTGACCTGGATTCCACTTGATTGGAGGTCTAATTTTAATTGACATTTTTACGGACGTTCATGAGAAAGAGCGGTTGTTAGAGTTGTTTTCTACGAAAAGTGTTCCAGATAATTATCCATTTGCTTATTTTAGATGATAAGTAATTGTTTTATAAAGCTGAAGTAGTTTCTGTATAATGTCTTCATGAGTTTAGAGGTCTTCATACAATTTATGCAAGAAGACTGAAGAAGATGGGGAATAATGGTATTTCAGTTTATTTTCCCTTCGAGATGAACATGTAGCACGCCTTGTGGAAATAGGATTTTAAATCAGTTCAAAAATCACGTAAATCAAATAAATATTGAGCAATAATTAAGCCTGTTTGATTTCATTCCTCGGTAGAGAGAATCTTAATAAAATAACACCAGACAGCATACAAGTCTACAAGAATCTGCTTTTGCCAGTCTCCCGGGTCTTTCGTTAATTTTAATATATTTTTGAACCGATACCTAAACACGAGTTATCCTGATTTGTTTGCCGGCATCAGTTATGATATTGATACGTTTCAAAACGAACCTCAAAGTAGCTTGCTTGGAAAGTAATGCTAATATTTATACTCCACTGTCCCAGAAAATATAGATTCTAGACTTATTAGTCTCATGGCCAATACCAACGGCCCGAAGTCGAGTATGCCTGTTCATGAACACGACGCGAGCTATGCTTCTGTACGGAGCCGAGATATGGGGCGACCAGATGAAATTGGAGGTGCACAGGAAGCGCCTCCTAGCCTCCGTGCGATGTGCTCTTAGGCTGACCTGTGCATATCGTACAGTTTCGGAGCAGTATTCGTTATCACTGAAGTCATCCCAATTGATATCTTTGCGATGGAAAGGACAGCTGAGTCTGGATTCGTTCAGTTTTCGAACAGGTCAACAAGGAGGAAAGATCCCACTAGTTGAGAAGATGGCAAGAGTTATGGGACAGGAAGGAAAGAGGACAGTCGACTGTCAAGGATAAGACCATGGTTTGACAGGAAGCGCGGTGAAGTGAACTACGCAGTTCTGATAGGGTTGATAGAGTCGACTTACAGTAGTGCCCCTATTGTGAAGATGTCTGTGACGAAGCCGAGTATACGCTGTCTGCAGCCAGGAGACGGATGGGAGAGCAGACGTGGAGTTGGAGCTGGGCCGGACAGCATAGTGAAACTTAAGCCTGACCGCGAGAGCTGCTATTGGCAAGATTCGTAGAGGATACCCTCCGCACAAAGTTTCGAGTGAAGCCCTCCAGTGGGCGGCTAAATCAGGAGACCCAGCCTGCAGTAATCTGCCAAACGATCCCGAGTCGGAGTCCTCGGAGATCGGAGGGAGGGGTTTTAGCCGGTAGTCCGAGATAGAAGTATGACCCTCCCCCGCCGTGGATGCTATTGATGATACTGAAAAATCTTCTTTGTATCGATAATACGATAGCAAAGTCTCCAAAGTGTTAAAGATACTGCTATATATAAGCACGAAAGACGTTCCAGAGGGCAGCTAAAACAAGAGGCCCAGCCTGAATTAATGTGGTAAACGGTTCCGGGATGGAGTTTTTGGCAAACGGGGTAGTCGGTAGTTCAGCCAGGCCTGGCTGGGAGTCCGATACAACCCGAACTGGGGGTCTGTAAATGACTTCCCCTCCTCAAAAAAAATATAAGCAGGAGAGCCTGAATGCAAATAATCTGAGGGTTTTTTCATTCGATAATAGTTCTGTATATATATACAACCCGTCTTCTGAGTTTAATGTGTTATTTAGGGTCTTAGTCCGTATGACCGACCCATTGCCTAGCTAGATGAAATTTCAGTTCAGTTTAAAAATTTTAGAGTCAGTATCACGAAATTTTTAATGAGGTTTTACTACGTGCTGGTGTGTAACCACACCTGAATTTTTTATTTGCGAATTTTGTTTGTTTTTAGCTGCTACACCGGAACTGACCCGGTACAGTATATTTTTTTTTTACTTTGGTGTGATCAAGTGTTGCCACCAATCGCAAAGCCCTATATTCAAAAGTTTTTCGGGTTTCGATGATAATCCTTGACAGGCAATTATTTTTTATATTAACCTCCACTGACTGTATTTGATATTTTTCTGATCGCAAAGGAGTGTTTTAAATTGAATGGGCATCAAAACCAGTCATGATTGAAGCATTTTACAAACAGAATATTGGGAAAGAGATGTGGAGTTATTCGAAGATAAAGAAGACTATAGTAGGAATTTTGATGTATTCGAATTTCTAAGGATGTATGGCATCATTTTGCGTTTCTATATGAAGTTGTGGCAACTTTTGTTTCTTCAAGGTACGAATAAGTTTAAGGTCTCAAAAATTCAAACTAATTAATTATGTGAACATAATTAAATCGCTTGGAACAAAATAATAAGAAAACATCTTATAGTTTATTTTGCGAATGTAAATTTTTAAGAAATATGTATTACACACAAAGCCTATATGAGAGATTTGTTCTAATTTTAAGAGAAAAAGTCGTAGAAATTTCTCTTCCTAGTTACTAACTTATAAGGCAAAAAAATCAGACGACAATTCAACTTAACAAGTTGATTTTCACCCGACTGAAACCAATAAAACATTTCAAATTAGATGTTTAAAAAGTTGGCCAGTACAACTTATACAGACCAGACACAATATCTATCTTATTTCTATTTTCTTTTGATTCAGATTCTCAGACACTCATCAATTTCCACTGGTTACGTTTGTCACGTAGGAAGCTGTAACCTCCTTGCGAACAAAAAGGTAATTTTTTTTTAGAGAATTTTAATTGATTAATGACAGTCATCAAGAGTTGCGGCATCTCTCAGGAATTAATTTAAAGAAAGACTTAAATAAATGGGAGCAAAAACTGTTCACCACTGATTGTATACGACGAGTATTGTGCACTCTGTAATGATTGACTTCACCTGACCATGCATGCATTCAGCTTCACGGTCAGTTTATCTTCATCTTTTTCTGCTGACTACTATATAGTGTCGTATGCTAAATCGCAGCACTTAAGTGCAACTTTCTGGTTGAGATGATTCTGCGCCTAGCTAACGGTAGGTCTGGTTTGTCTTATTTATTGCACTTGCTCTGCATTGGCGTCCATTTATTAACGAGTTTCATTTTTTATTTTTAACCCGTTCTAAGTAACTTTTTGAACTGTGTGGAAAGAAACTGGTCTGTGGCATGTTACCCGTACAACTTTTATACTTAATTCAAAAAATATTTTATAAAGCTAAACTTACCATCCATTTTAAGCAATCCAAACAACCCATTTGTGAAGCAGCATGAATCGGTGCCATTCCATCACGTGCTCGTACATAAAGCGAACCACCGGCTTCAAGCACCAGAAATTTCAACACTTCTAAGTGTCCTTCTTGTGCAGCTAAATACACTGGGGTAACGTCATTGTCCATTTGTGTATTTGCACTGGAATTTTAATAAACATTTATTTTAATTAGCAACGAGATCATGAGAAGTTACAGAAAAGGAAGGTTTTAAACTATTTTTGTATATTGGTTTAAGATACTTCTAAGGCAGTGTTGGTTCTGCGTTAATAATTTTTTTAGATACCCGACTTCTTTGTAATCAGTCCAAGGAGATGCAAAGAATGTTTTCAGTGATAAAAACGGAATTCTGGATGATTTCTCTTCAATGTTAAAAACAGCGCATCTATAAGACATTAGATACAATATGTTCGTACGTCCAAGTATCGACATTTGATGTTATTGACAAAAAGTGCGATAGTGATCTTTTCCAAAAATTTTGTCTTGCAATTTGTATTGAATAAAATTAACGGTTGATTTATTATGATAGTAAGATTTATTGTACAATTCTCGTTTTATTCGTAGTATACATTTAAACAGGCAAAAGATAAATGCCTTACCAATAATTAGTAAAAGACCTTGAGAATGCTTTTCTGTTCAATTGAAAGGTATATTTTCTAAATATCAGAAAATCATGTTTAAATTTATTGACTTTATTCCTCCTTCTAAACATAAATTGAAAAATTTTGCAATGTTCCTCGCAGCATTTGCTAATTATCTCATGCAGATCTGCAAATGGCTTAACCAGACACAATTTGTATACATTATTTCCAATGCAGCTTCTCTAGATGAGCAATGAAGTCGTCTTCCTTCTTGTAAGATTTTAATATGTACGCAAAATCCCGTCGACTTGAAATTGTCCGAAGCATTCAGAAATAATTAGAGACAGGTTTTTATGGTTAAAATATTCCAAGGAAATTGAGAAGTAGGTTAGTGGATTTTCTGTAAAATAGTAGAAACCCACACTTATCCCCTTTAGGTGAAAAGCTTGATAAATGTGATTATTCAAATGAGGCAATCAGACAAGTTCGCTATCACCCATGTAATATTGATAATTTTTAATGTTGAAACAATGTATACATGTACACGGTTAACAGTTACTGACCAGCTAATTCTAACACTCTCCTTTTCAGAAATCTGAAATTCCCATGAATAATTAAATGTCAACTCTGATTTACAACTTTTATGTTAATTTTTCAATTTAACCTTGGCAACATTAAATAGACCATGAAGGTCTGTTCTTGTCCACCATAATCTGAATGCGATAACCGATTGATAATTACCTCATTTGAATTTAGTTCGAATTAATCATTTTGGTTAGGAGTCTGTTTTTGGTAAATACTCGTAATCTTTTTGTCAATGAAGATCCGAGACAATTTAAAATTCGTAAATGGCAAAAATAAGATTAATAATTGGATAAAGTTATCAATCCATTAGATAACTTAAAAGCGTTCAAAAGTCAAGAAAGGTGCACGAATAAAAAAAGAACAAAAAGTAAAGAGCTGCAAGATAAAATCACGTATCCTGGTATAGTTTATTCAGTAAACCCAGTCACCTGTTAATAGTCTGTAATCAGCTGTTCAGCCTTATTAACGCTTTCATTACAATATAGAATAAACTTGGTATAATGCCACGTGATTCATATTTATGAAGTTTCGGATTCGAGTCCCACCAGAGTGCATGAATAGTCGTAGCCTTTCTACTGGCAACAAACTGGCAAAAAACTAGTTGCGTAGAGGTGAATTCAATAAAATAATAGATATGAAATTATCCTGTATTAATTCAGTTCATATGCAGATGGCATACAAAGGAAAGGCCTATGATCCTACTGTCTCTCATTCATTGTTCAATATTCGCTTTTCGAAATTTGTGGATCTTTTTTGAAAAGATGAAAATTTCGTTTAATATATTTCTTATAAATTCTGTAGTCATGCGTTTATGTTTTAATATATTACGACTTTCTCTCCACAAATTCTACTATTGCGTCTAATATGCTGCAATTTATTGCAGACATAACGACTGGAAGGAAATGTATGAGCCAAAACACAAATTGCATATAACTGGTGTCGGTTAATTTTGCTTTTGCTTTTGTGAATGATACAAAGTTCTTTATTAAAAAGTGAAATCATTTGAAATCTTCACATTCATAACGTAAATTACAGTAAACCACAGAGTTCATTATGATCGGACGTACGAGTAGGTAAAAACCCCAATTATTATTCATTTTTTGGATCATTAATAAACAATTTCGAAATGTGTTCAAATTTCCAAGAAACCACTTCCTAATCATGTCGCTGCAAGTAGCCGGGAACCGATTGGTCTAGATAGAAAGATTGCAGTCGGAATAAAGAGTTTGAAATGGGCGATTTCCATGTGGTACATCAGGTGTAAAATGACGATGGCATATTCCTCACCGTTGCGAATATTCGCTAAGTGTCAGGAAGCATGCATAAATGTGGAACTTCCAGCATAGAAATTTTAACTGGTTGAGCTATCTATTCCCAAAAGTATGTGAAAGTTGTAAGTTTTTGTTAGAGCTCTTTCACTTCATGCTCAATGGTTGCGCACGCATAGTTTTGATTTATGGATACCTCCAGTGTGATTTTCTAAGTGATTATTAATTTTTGTACTCTATGTACTTGAAATCAATGCTATTTCTGCTGCAATTCCAAAAAGAGTAGCATTGTTATATACGTAACAAACACGCTAGACGTTGAACACTTGATGGTGCATCACAAGGAGTACCATGAAATTCATGGACAATTGAGTGGAAATTAGTATCGCACTCAGTGCAGTCACAAGATTCGTGCAAAGGAATAATTCGTTATGAAAATAATTTTTGCTTTTCATGACAATTATATCCGGTGACGCGGTTCAAACCTTTTCTTTACAGAAAAAAAAGATTTCACTTTCAACGACTTTTTGCTGTGTTGTGACTTTCTTAGATATTGGCTTGAGATTCTAGTCTTTGATCTAATTATGTTAACCAGTGCTTGTCGTGACTACTGAAGTATATTGCCAGCTATAATAAAAAGTGAAAATCTTATCCACGGTTCTTAACAGACGATACAAGTCTTGAGGCGTGGCACTTCATTATGATATTATCTTTTGTTTGTTTTTCCTATTCTTCTCTATGTGCTGTGATCCCAACAGGGAAAAGGCAAATCTTTTGTGGCACTGTGTGACTTTGCGGTCTAGAAATATCTTAACAGTGGCTGTTTGTACGTTGGTGAAAACGAGAATTCTCGTATTTGGTCCACAATGTGTTAATAATAATTATTCAGAATGTTGATTGTTAGACAAGAATTTTCTTATCACTCTACTACTGCTCATTACTCAGAAATAATGGAACATAAAACTGGTAGCATTCAACAATTTTCCTTTACCCCTCTTTTTATTTTTATAATCTAATGTACCTCTTGCCAAAATACACTATTAACATTAATTATAATCCCAGTTTCCACAAATTTAGAAATATACCAAACCATTTGGTCACACTTTTGTATATTTTCTTCTAATTAGACATAAATATGAAGAAGAATATATAAATTTGTTACTTATGAAACCTGTTTCTGTTTGCAAATCAGTTCCTAAACTTTGAGCATGAAACAGCATATTTATTTTGTAAACTATACTGGAAAGATTTTTTTCATACCTCACAAAGTTTAGGATACCAGTATGTATTTTACCAGGAAAAGGTAAAATTACAAGCCTCCTTCTGCAAGTCCTTACAAATTTCAAAGGCTAAAAAATATATTGTATGTATTAATTATAAAAATATTATTTGAAATAGATTCAGTCAGTTTTTTTATTGTATAATCAAAGGTCAATGAGACTACGAAAATTTCTGTATTTTTGTTTAAGTGGACAACTTCAAAATGCAAGCCGAACCTATTACCCAGTGAAAAAAAAAATCGATTTTGCTAAGTTAAAGTCTTTTTGTGAACAATTTTAGTAATTTATGTCTATTTATATTTTGTTGTGATTTAGCACAGATTTTTACAAAGGCTCTCCGGAGCTTGTATTTCTAACAAACATTGCTGTCTCTCCTCAGAGTTTTCTTGAAAGACAACTTCGAGCATCCTGTGATTATATACAACTTCCTGGACACACTGGTTTTATCATCTATTTCGTTCACTACATATTATAGATTACTGCTATTAGTAGAAGCCATTGAATATTAGAAAATAATTTGATTCGGAATTCCCGGTATAATCAATGGATGTAGCTGCAATAATTGTTAAGGAAAAGAAGAGTTCCTTCATTGTGTTGATTAAAGCAGTGATTATTATTATATGTTTGATTTGTTTAGAAATTCCAAATGGTTTATTCGATTCAGAGCTGTAATTCCCATGCTTTCTAGTAATTATTCTCATGTGAGTAGAAAAATTTTGATCATTACGAACCTGATGAACCCCGTTGAATGCCCTGTTGAATGATTTTTTATTTATTTTTTTCTATAATTCTCTGTCAAATATTTAACCTCGCAGAAATTGCATCAGCTGTAACATTAATCAAACCAGAAAACTATTCTCTTAATAATCCATATTTAGGTCAATGTAGATCACAAAACTAAAACGAGAATTGTGTAAGTCGATAGCCTACGATCTTTTTTGCTGCTAGCATAAATCTAAGTGCTAAATGAAAGCCATTAAAGTTAGGAATCTTATGGTAAACCCATGAAACCTTATCTATTTCAGGCAGCCATCAGAAAATTATACTTATCCATGAAATTTTGAAAACAGTACCTTTCATATTTTATTGGTATGATTCAACAAAATTTCGCCGCAAATATTTGCTTTTGCTTTATATTGACCATAGAAAATTTATCTTTACTAAGATCGAATCGTAAACTGAAGCAGTATCCGCACGAAGAAGAGATTGTTGTCTTGAAAGTTAGGAATAGACGGATATTTCTTAGTTTTACATTTTACAGGTTTTTACGTTGCATATAAATCTTTTTATCTATTAAAAGTCAGCAAAAAAAATAGTATTGTCTCAACCAAATTGCGGTCACTTGCTCCTCTCTACTTTCACCTGAATACCAGTTGTTAGGAGAGTACATAATACAAAAATATACTCCTTCATTTCTGGAGCAAAAAATTGTTGTCATTAATTACCTGCAAATATCATCTTATTGATATACGTTTCCAGGTTATTTCTTCACTTCAAGTTTTCAATGGTTCACCTTCTTTGGCATCCAATACACCACGTATATATAATGTATGTAAACGGTTTCGTTCTGGTCATCAGACCAGTTTCAGGTAATATCAGTATTAATCAATTCTAGCACCATTTATTGTACCGCAGTTTCATGAGGAAGTAAGTGTACAGTGATGTGAAATTCGATCGAGTTGAGATGAATTGCTGGAAGCTGCATTCCTCTTGAGAACGCTATAAACTGGGAATTGGCGTGTTCTTCGTTCACCAGGCATTTTTTGTACAATATCCAGCTAATAAATTATTACTATTATTACTAATTTCGTATTGATATTCTGTTGATATTCATGATTTGTAGGTAGAAATTTTCTCCATAATTTTAAATGGTTTTAATGAAACTCCAGTTCTCCTAGTTTGGGTTATCAACCAATTGACAAATTTCCTTATTTTGCTTTATCTTTTAGATTCCGATGAAATTCATTTCTATTTCCGAAGTAGAGTTACTTATATAACCTTCAGTTGTTAATAGGTCAAGGTTTTTAATTATATTATGAAGCAGCATGCAAAGATATGATTAGGTACTTCTCTGTCCTACATGTTACGAAAAATTTACTATTTTCCATTAAAATTTGTAATGAACCAGAAACTTAAAAAGTCCAATTTACTTAATACAAATAAAGAACCAATTACAACATAGAAATGTACTGCAACCTTAACAGAAATGTTACTCAATTGCCTATAAAAATGGAAGTAATACTTAATTTGGATTTATAACTAAATACCGAAATATTACGTTAAAAATCAGGTGGGCGTGTAGTGCTTTGGAGAGGTCCATAAAAGTCAATTGCTGTTTTATTTAATTTCCAAATTGATTCGGTCTGATTAGCAATTACGTCTTCATCATCTAGTTTAATTTTGTTTTATATATATTTTTACACAAGCTTTTTAATAAGTGGACAATAGAAAAAGTAAGAATAGGTCGAAATTTTAGATATTTTCGCTGAAAATTCTTTTAACCATAGGAAAAATTGAGTTATTTTAAATTTGATCAAATCTGTGTATCTTCAAGTTCTCAAGGCCTTACTTACGAATGAAAAAACGATTTTGATTAAGTAAGATTACATCTTTGAAGAACATAAATTCTTTGTACTCACTTTGTACACTTCTGAAAAGTTTTAAGATTATTATTAAAAGATTCTATTAAAAGGAAAAATTTTATGATGAGCCAGGACTACTCAATTTCAGCAAAAAACATAAAAGATTATAAAGATGTAGTATGAAGTATAAAGATAGTGGTAATTCATGTATATGACCTTCCGGATTTGAATCTGCCCATATTCTTTTAGGTCAGCAGAATACCTCCCCAGCAATACATTCAAAATAACACTTTTCGTTATGTGGATGAGATCGAAAGGACCTTCTCAAACTTCGTGTCCTCTAAAAAACAGAATTTTTACGATTTGCTAAATTTTTTTTACTACAGTCGCGTCGGCAAAAGGCCGCTGAATCTCATGATTCCTTTGATAAAGAAAGGATTTTATTTATTTTGAAAAAAAAAGATTTATATTTTTCCCTAGGAAGTCCTATATTTCATGTTATACAGCCTAATAGATTGACAGACAGGAGCTGTCAGTTCGAATAAACTAAGTGCACATACTGCAGTCTTGAGCATCCATATCAATGTCTGTAGACATAGAGGTAGTCCGCCAGTATTGTTCGTTCCAGAAAGAAAAGTATCTTTCCATATGGACGTCGAGTCATAACGTTCACTAAATACCCGGAATTTAAGAACAGAGTCCCGTAAATAGCTTTATTTGGACAGCTATATAAAAAAATATCACTTTTCTCATCTAAAACAACAACGCTTCGAAGTAGATGAATAAAATTCGATACGAGATACTTTAGTAAAATTAAAATATTCCGACGAAAACTTGAATTGAAAACTTGTTAAATACAAAAGTTACTAAAAGTATTTCACATGTTATTTTAACGCACCATTCATTTTCATTTATTTATTTATAATTATATATGAGTATTTTTTAAAGCTATTTCCTAGCCATTGATGCGGTGTAGTATAATGGGTCTGCAGATTTAAAGGTCAGCTGCGAATATGTAAGAATAAAAAGCAGGGGACAATTCACTACATATTCATTACTTTCTTCTTTTCCCTACATTTAACATAACATAACATAATTGGACTAAACCAATTATAGATTCTTTCCTTGTTTCTGCTTACAATTTTCATGTATTACGCAATCAGAATTTTACTTTTAACAAACAAAGTTCAAAATAATGAACAGCCCCACGATTTTTATAGCAACGTCCATAAATTTATCTGCTAGGAACAAAGTTAATATTTGATTGCATCCAGTTGCAGGAATATTGGGTAGCCTCAATGATTAATTCTAATGAAAGATTTATTATCATCGGTTATGGCTATCCTCGTAGGGTCTTAGTGGCCTCTAACGATTGGTAATTGGTGAACTGCGGCAGCATATCCTTAGGATTCAGCGACTCATA
>QYTT01093865.1:0-42654 GCA_006980735.1 Dasypogon diadema | reverse complement strand
TTTCAAACATTCCGGAATGTTATGCGAAAGTTGGAACTATCGCCATGGTTCACGAACTGGTACGTGACTGTATTTGTACACTTATGCAAATCAAATTTAAGTAAATCAACTAAATCTAGATACTTTTTACTGGAAGCTGTAAGTTGTGTCGTGTGCACATCCTAAAGTTTCTAAATCGGGAGTTGTGAGTATTACTTGAAGTAGGTCTGGTGTCAGAGAAGTAACAATTATTTTGTTGGACGAGTTGTAGTAGTCATAATAGAAAACATGAAAACATTTTATCCTTTTACCTTCATAATAGACAAAATTCGTAATTAGAGTGCCAACAGCTAAACAGAATCGTCAGGGCAGTAGAAAGAGTATGATTCTTAGTAAGCAGAGAAACTTTCTAATGGAATAATGGAAAATTATCAAATAGCAGTACACATCTGTTGGTTCATTGTTGGTCCAAAATATCTATGGGAAGATGCCAGTTTTTTCTAAATGCTCAGAAATTCAAATAAAGTGCATAGTTTTAAAACAAGTCTTTCAAAAAAAGGTTATTTTATTTTCTACTTCAAAGAGACAAAATAGTCTCAAATTTCTGAGTTTGAAGACACTAATATTGACAGATTTTCCCGAATATTGCATAATACAGGTTTTGCACTACAAATTCAACTTATTTCAAATCAAATTCACCCTTTTGGAAGTCAAACTCCCCTATTTTCAAATCAAATTCACCCTTTTACAAATCAAATTCAACCTTTTGTAGGTCAAATTCACTTTTTTCAAAATCTTTACAAAAACTTATATCTTAATAGTAACTACCAACTAAT
Organism: Dasypogon diadema; assembly: GCA_006980735.1. NCBI lineage: Eukaryota > Metazoa > Arthropoda > Insecta > Diptera > Asilidae > Dasypogon > Dasypogon diadema. The sequence goes on along the minus strand of QYTT01093865.1, from coordinate 41,839 downwards.
TAAATGTGTAATGGGCGGAATTTATATTTAGATAGCTACATAATATGTAGAAACGCTATCTGTAGAAGCCTAATACATAACAACTACATAACCGTAATGGTTCTTTTGTAGTAGCTGGTGCTAACTTCATGCATAAACATCCAAGGAATAGTATGGCATGAAGTAATTGCGTGCTTTACGGTTTCTTCAAAATCTTGTTATTATTTTCCTCTGAGATTACTTCAGAAATTGGTGTGGATAATTTAGAGAAAGTTGTGTTAGCAAACTTGTACAGAAAAGAAATACTTTTTCTACCACTGATCCTGCAAATTTGATGGATATACTTGATGGCTTTGTTGCAACTATTACCTCTACAAATTGTCACGTTCATGTAATTCACGTAATAAGAACCAGGAGCTGCTGCAGGAAAACCATGGTTTTTTTTGTACTTTATGTTTGTGTAAATTATATATATTAAATGTCAACATGTAATTTTCGATATATTATGTATTTAATATTTAAACACGCGGTTGCGTGTTAGTGCATTTTAGAGTAAGTAATGTGAATAATTAAGTTCTTTTTTCATTACAATAATTTAGCTTTAGCTTCTCACTATGAATTCTTCTGTCAATAATTCCCCTACAGTAAATCAGGTAAAGTATTGTCCTAGAAGTATTTACCAAATGGATGAATTTTTCACAATTTTTAATCCAAAACAAAAAAAAAACACTACTTGATACAAATTGTTCAAGAAGCCATTACCAGCTGCATTACCTGCTCTCAAAAATGTTGCGAAAATGTAATTGGTCCGAATTATGCATTTTTCTGTCAACATGTTATCTGTGATGGCGTTTTTTCGAAAATAAACACACAAACAAACAATCTGAATTCAAAAGTTTCAATTTGTCTTAAGCTGTGATTATGTGGTTTTGTGAAAAAGAGAACATTTAAATTGGAGAAGTGAATGAAAAATGAAAATTTATTTTCTAAACATCAACCATGTACCATTTAAACTAAATTCCGGTGACATTGATGTATATATTTTTTTACGGAATATACTTTTGCTCTATGTTTCTTATTCTCAAATTAATTTTTCTCTTTAGTTTTGTAATTGTAATTCTAAAATGCCTTGTGAGTTATGAAATAAAATGTTCATCATAGTTAATTACTTCATTAATTCTGTGTAAGCTGTATAGTAACTCATTACCATATACGAGTTGGTAAGTAACTCCAGCTTACCAGTATTTTCTAGACCTAAGCCAAAGTTATTCTTCAGTCTATCCGTTCTTAAATTTCTAAATTAAATTTCTCAGAGCTTATCATTCGCTTGTCAAAAATTGGATCACTTCCTTTTTTCTAGGTTAGTTATGAAAATAAAATTCATCATTAATTAGGCACTGAGTTTTTGCAAAATCATAAAAAAGGCAAAGTGTTAGGTATTGTAGTATGGATTTAACCATCCATATTTCTTTTCTCGGACTATGCGATTACTATCTGTTTAGTAAGCTAATTTTAGAGGGCCCGAAAGTAATAAAATTACGGTAAAAGTTTGGTGAAATTTCTTTCGAGTGAGTACGAAAGCTCAAGAATGAAAATTGTAAGAATGAGATGTAATGCTAGCAGGTAAAATAATTTTTTACGTAAATTACAGTCGTTTGTGCGTTTATTTATTAAATGCCTTTCTCAGTTTAGATTGAGATTTGTTTGCTTCAGCAATCCCATAATCCCCCAAGTTAAATTGCATGCAAAATCCTCCCAATAACTAACTCTGTTTTTCATCTTAAACGTGAAGTTCATTTTATACTCTGGGTGTATTGAGACTTTAAGCCAAATATTAATCAAAGTATAGAATTGTGCCTATGCTTGGCTATTATGAAACCCTTCTCTCTTGTGTCTTTTCCAAGGACTTGCAAAGCATTCGATCTGTGTACTAGGAAGCTATTAAATTAATTCGAGACAATTACTTTCGAGCATATTGCCACAATGCAAGTATGCGAGGAGAGTTAAGCGGTTCAACAATAAGACACCAAGGAACTCCTTTGTCCTGCTGCTGGAGCTTCAGTTATGCAGAGTATCTCCATCTTAGAATATGATGTCTGATGGTGGCATTGGGTTACATACACTTATCCGGGGATCTTGTACAACATATCTGCAGGGTAGACTAAGCCATTTATTACTAATAATCCAACTTATATCATAAGACTTTTCCATAATACTGTGTTTAGCCGAGGATAACGACAAGGAGACATCATGAGAGATGAGACGTACGGACCCGCCTGACTAAGGACGAAATTTCGTAATATCATTGCAAAGTGTTTATATATGCAAGAAACGATGTCGATAATCTACGTTGCTGTGTGTAGAGGACGTGGGTGCATGAACAAATTTACATATAGACAACCACTCTTATCTATGTCGTATGATAATGTTGGTCGACGTTGCAACGGATTCAAGACATAAATCCATAATTCGTGCTAGATGATGAGATATTTTGGTTTTAACTTCCAGGGATTTTCCAGTGAAAGTAAAAGACCCGTTAACAGACTAAAAGTCTTCAAACAAACAATGCCAAGGAAGCTTGATATAAATATTTAAGTTTTACCAAGTCATAATCAATGCAGAGAACATTGCACTGAATAGTGGTAATAATGGTAAACCTGTAGTGTAGATAGTGCTATCGCATACATTATTTCAATCTTTATTGAAAGTTAAGAAGCAAGGGGAAATTTGGAATTTGGACATTATTATCTGTTATTTTTAATTCACTGTAACTTACTTGATTCTGAACTAATGAAGACATTTTTTCTTACATTGTTCTGTTTAGCAAATTATGAACAAAATTCATGGATGCTTTCAGTTGTAGTATCGTATAGTTCTTTAGGACAGAATACCTTTCTATGAGTGAAGTTATTTAATTGAACGAATAATAATTCTGTTAGGCCACATATCTCATCTTTTCTCATTCTGATCATCGCAGATTTTTACTACGTTACCACTGGTCTTGTCTTTTAATCGGCACTTCCTTTTTTATGATTAAGCCTCCCATAGTCTCAACAAGTAGGTACTTACTATGAAGCTTAACAGAAAGTTTGCTCTTTGGTGCAGATCTAAAAAAAAAAACTTAAATTTTCCATTTTCAAAATGAAATTAAAAAAAATTACCCCTCAAAATTATCATCCGGGTTAAAACACAAAACTCTTTGTTCAATATAATGAAAATATACATAAGCACAATTATATAAGGCTAGTGAATTTAAAAAGAGTTCAAAGAATACCTGAAACACTTTAAGTATACCTTTAATTTGCGAAAATTATATTAGACCCCTTCTAAAGGCAAGATGGAAAGATGGAATAACTGTAATCCCCTGAACTGTTGATAAGAAAACCTTTTCTTCTTTGTTTTCCTTACAAGTTTTATAGCGCCGTAAATTTATGCGCATAATATCTTTGAGGTAGTAGTAAATGATGAGTAATAAAAAGTTTGCTCCATCTCAAAAACTGGTGCTCTATCTTCACAAATCCTGGTTACTTTCCATTTTTCTAAAATGCTATTAAGTTTAATGCCCAGGATGTTTTCCTTGATCCTTTCAACGTAACCCAATAAATCTGTCATGTGGAGACCGCATTTCACAGCATTTTTAATTCAAAACCAATTGCATTCGAGAAAATGTGACCTGGGTGCAGGTAGTTGGAATACTGCAAGACATAAAGTTGTCATAGCTTGAGAGGAATGTAGGTACATTCCAATTCACCCAGGAGCATTCCATGCAATTTAATCAACGATAGGAAACAAAATAAGTAAAAGCATTGGCTGCTGAGTAGTACTATGCATCCATTTACTTGTAACCTTATCGAGGATAAAAACTATATGTATATGTTTGCGGGTAAATTTACTGTACACGTTTACGTTGTAAACGATGTATTTACTCCTGTATATTTTTTAGAATTTTCGAGTCTGCCTAAAATCCATATCAATACCTGGTAATACGTTTACAAGGGACTCCTTTGAAGAGTCGTAAATATCAATAAATATGGCATCTAATTGGGTAAGCCCTCGAATATCAAGTGAAAAATTTTCATGAATCACAAGCATCATTAAGTAAATTTACGTTTTTTCTCAAGTGCGAGGAAAAAGCTCTTGCGAACTCACCTGAATCAATTAATGGATCATAATTCATCTTGTGTAAATTTTCTGAGCAATAAATCAGGCAATTTCGTTGTAATGTTTTTCGATGAGGGCTTTACAATGTTTCACTAGCTTAAGTGGGGGGGATTCTTATTTTATGGCATTACTTCCATTTATAGAGCCCTTTAAATTTTATGACTTTAGAGAGATACATATTTCTTTGTTTCCTTTTGGTATTGAGGAGTTTATATTTCCCATTGTTGCAATCCCCAGTCGTTCCTTTACGATCTGCCTATTGTTTGAAATTTGATTTTAAGATTCAAGGAAGCCCGATATAAAATGATTTATTTCAGATATAAATATATTTAATTTATGCAGAAATTTTCCAAAATACCGCTGGCCCTTTTAATGCCAGATCTGCTTTTCTCAAAAATTTTACACCTAAGTTAGTAAGTAAAATTATGGTATAGGTATGCGTGACTTTGTGAAACACTCCATGTTAATCTCGATCCCAATGTTTTAAATAATTTCTTTTCTGAGAGAAACACTTCTACAAATAGTTTCTCTTTCAGCTTTAACAATGCAGATAGTGTAAATTTTTCTCCAGAATTGTTTACTTTTTATTTGTATTCACAATACTTTCGCTAATGAAGTGAGTTAAGGCTAATGTTGTTGGGTTGGATGGTATACCATCGTACTATTTGAAATTAACTCATCCCTAAGTGTCTTGTCCACTGGTTTTCAACTACGGTACATTGTCTCAGTTCCCAAGCCAAAATTTAAATTTTCAATTCTTCCTTTTTGTAACTGGGAGGCAACACTAACTCGATGTGGTTGACAGTGCATAGAAGCATAATAGTAAAATCGGAGTTGATGTCTGCACTAGAATATGTTGAAAAAAACTTGGCAATTCAAATCAATTCAACGTTGAGTTGAATATTATATAGTTTGTTCCACATTCGTATTGTTCAGCTTAATGTGCGGGTAACACGCAAAAGAATCATACCATTTCAGTGGAACCATGTCCATCTATCTATCTAACAACAATATCTGGATACCAGTGGTTGAGACAATTACACTGAAGAGAATTATTCTTGCACAGTAAAAATTTCATGCAAAAAAAATTATGGCTTACTTGCAACATTTGTCAGGTTAAAATCTCCTCTTCCATAATTCAGGGTTGCTCCCTGAGCTTAGGCAATACCTTAAAAAAATTCATACCAACTGCAATTCTCACGTTTCTTATGCTGACAATTTTCTTTTGATTTCATAGTATGCTGGATTCCGCTTATTTTGAGAAGTGGTATGATGTAATTTTTCACGTTTTTTTATCTGAACTACTCACGAACTGAAATTTAATTCAAATTGTGGCGTTTATCAAAATTTGACTACATTTATAAAACTCAAAGAACAATTGCCATCATAAGACTTTAAATAACGTGCATCCCTTCAGGTGAAATGTTAATGGACTCAGTTATCTTGAAGGAAACTTAATGTCACTAAACTTCAATTAAAAGTTTCGGAAACTTAGTTTAAAGTTGAGTAGACAGCGACGAAAGGGAAGTCACAAAACTTCCAGAAGACGAACATAACCCATCAAAGTCCAAGAAATATTTATAAGATGACCTAACCTATTTCTCTGACTCTGTATGTCTGATTATATACCTTGATGGAGCACCAATCTATATTCATATTACTATAGTTCATGTATGAAGTTCCTCCAGTTCGACTGGGTCATTGCTTCACTGTCACACCAAATTTGATAACAGAAAAGGCCTGCTTTGGCATCCCTCTGTGGCAAGTGCACACGAATTATCTAAGAGCCTTACAGGTATCCTAGTGGTTGGTAATATAATTAAGTGATGGGCTCCATCACTTTGCTCGGTCATTGCATATTCTCTCCTGATCTGAAAACACGGATAATCTGTATTCTACAACGTAAGAATTCTCTTGGTCAGGCGGTTGTACTCCATGAATAGCCACAATTTGAAGTGCACACGTAGATTTGCAGACGCAGCCGATATCATCTGTTGACAACCTCCTGGCACAGCAAAGGGCAGCAAATTGGCTTTAAAGTTGGTCCTGGAAGTTTTGTGACTCACTAGGAAAATTGGTAAGGCACTCACAGGAGTCTGATTACTATGATGGTCTGGTGATGATGATAAAGACGGCATGGGTAAAGATGACGTGAAGTAATCACCTAGTGAAACCCAACAGGAGCACAAAATGTTGTTAAATAAGCTCTGTGACGACGTGCCTCACGTTGTGACGTTTTTGATTACCGTTCTGGTTTATGCCTGACAGGATATTTCTAAGCTAAATGGTAATACATAATAATCACAAAATCCTTTCAGACAACCCGTCATATAGTCCCTGACTTGTTGTCAGAGGACATTTGATATATGCTACGTGCTGCTCTTATTTAGTTTCTTTTTTCATTCCGTTTCTATCCGCTCTGTTTGATGTGACTAGTAGGTAGATGGGTCTGTTTCGTATATATGGGTTGGGGGGCCTTGACTGGGTACACAAAATGTGATGAATGAAAGTCTCATCTCGTATATTATTTACAATCATAGGATGCACTCGAAAGGGAGAACGATGCTGGTTATGAAAACTCTAAAGGTAGTTGGCAGAATGTAACACGCTGATCATCCACGTTTTCACATAAATGAAGCGACAGCCATCCAACAATGCTCTACATCACGTACAGAATACAAAACGTGAGTTAATGTAACTCTGTTCGTTTTGATTTTTATTTCATAGTCGTTAGAGTGACAAGATTTGAATAGTGATTCATTCACTGGATGTATTCTCTCAGGGGTAGAGAGTGATTGGCGGAAGTTCTTTTAAACACCGAGTTAATATTCTTTTTGACATGGAATCCACCGTTCCCGGGAGTAGAAGAAGAAGCACAACTGAAAAAAAACCTTTAAATGTTTTTTACTTTTTAATTTGCGACATGATTTCAAAGTGGAAAAAAAAATAGATAAATTGCTGCCCACGTTTTTGAATCTTGCCACTTTTTTCGTACGAGTAGTTGTAGTGTATTTCAATCTGGCTTGGAAATACTTTCAAGCAAATATTAATGAAGTTTATGTAATTAAAAGTAATCATTATTGCTGTACAACTTATTTTTTGTTTTGCCTTGTTTTGTTTCAATCTAAAGTTCAAATTACAGATGAGGATTGATTATGATCTGATCCTTAGGTTCAAACGCCTTTATCAGCAGTTCGTGGCTGTAAAGGTGTTATTCTAAGCCCTCAGATAGTTATTAATTACTCTTCCATTTCGCGTTAGCGATTAGCACGAAATTTATACACTTTGCCCAGCTTTAACTTGATTGAGGTATACTTCATTTTTCTGTAATTAAACCTATCTCTTAAAAAAGGCCATAAAACGGAAATGGCAATCTTCCTTCTCTTTAATTTTCCTGCAAATTACAAAAGGATAGACAAGAAAAATGACACCGTGACTTACGAACTGTCACGTTGATTGTAAAATTGGGTGAAGATATTATCCTTTCAAGATTCAGCCGATGTAGCAATATTCTAACGAGACAAGTTAAACAACTTCCTTAAGGGTCCCATTAAATGTAGAAATAAAACGGTTTTTATGGCGGGGCTCCAGCAAGCAGGCTTGTATCCTTTCTAGAAAATAAGGTACAGCCAGCAATTAAAGTGATATAAAATAAGGTTCCTTGCTTTTTTGCCAGGCTCTTTCATTCCATTTTGCTTTTATTTCTTAATCATAATCAGGAGGACCACATATTTCCAGCAAAATATGCTATAAATAGAGATTTAGCCCAGGATGACAGCTGGATTTAAGGAGACGTTTACAGTAAGAGGGCTGTCAATTAACAAGTACACAGCCTGGTAATTTGCACAAATTGCTTCTTTTGTCAATGTCAGCATCCCTGTCACCTGCTGCTATTGTCTCTGCAGGTTCACACCAGTAGACCCACTTGCCATTTACGATTTCCTCAAGAGTTTGTGTTGCCGTTTTTATATCAGTCTATTGCCAGGCCACGGTTATCCTTGCACCCTCTTCTGTCACGCTTGCTTGGATTTGATGGTTACAATAAATTTTGAAATTTCGCGATAAGTAGAATCTGTCGGACCTAGAGAGCGATAATAGCAGGTAATAAAAAGGCCACGTCATGTCTAATATTATTAATACCTGGCCGGTCTGTCATTTTTTATTAACTGTGAGGTAAAAGGGCGTCCTAAAGTATATTATTTTTCCAATAATTCTTCTCCTCTTTTATGGTTGGACACTTAATATCGACAGTTAATAGATCTTAAATATTTATGTTGTGCAGAATATACGGAATGTACTGTCCTGTCCGTAAAAAGTAACTTACGTATACATATAAAGAAAGATGTTCCTGAAATAACATCGAATCTGAGAAATTTCAATTAATTTTGAAATTATCTCTATAAAGTAAGCATGAGAAATTTATTTATCTCGTGAATTTCGATAGGAATTCAATTGGATGCTGAAGATAAAGATTTTGAAAAGGGAGGAGTTGGGAATTACACACAATAAGAAGGACTATATGCCTGCAGTTTTGGAAAAAACTAATGATAACTATTGTATTTTGAGAATATATATCAAGGATTTGGATCCTTGATAAGTTGATAAATCAAAAATTTATTTTATAATTTATGTGCATCTACATCCGGACTTTAGCCGTTGTTGTACCAAATGCTAAATGCAAATCCCCTTCTCAACATATTAAATCTGATAACTTCCTATTGGTGTGCGGTTTTCGATACCGGCATAGATGTGAGATCGTACCCTAAAACGTTACCAACCGATATTCAGGAGATCTCTCTACTACTCGATCTTAAAAAAGCGTTTGATTCTGTCAATCTCTTAAAATCACTTGACAAGCGTGCCAATGATTTGATTTGCTCTGTAATCATTAACTGTAAGGCTGATATAGTTGGTTTCTCCTCTGATTGAAGGAAGGTTGTCAGATTGCATGGTAGTGTCCAAGTATATCGCTGGGGACGGCTCTGCATACAGAATTAATGAGACCCCGCCAACGGATTACGAATGGCCAACTAGTAACTATCTATTTTTGAATACTTCTGAGACAAACTGTCGTGCGGTTTCGGTCCTGTAGTCAAGGACTGTTATCGGTGACATACCTTGGCTGTTGTGGAAGTAGTCAACAAGGACTTTGAAATGAGGAATTTTGCTATCCTCTATCATAGTTAAATCAGCTTCCCCTCATGTCAGGATCACATTTTGACACCTTTGAAGGCATCTTTGTATGAAGTACCTGGGTGGGAGGGAGAATATTCTGGATCTTGAGTCTAATAGAGTCAACCCCTGTTGATCGTCTTATGATGTTGTTCTTTCTCAGCTAACTTCTTTCTTTTAGCTGCCTCATATGGCTGTGTCATCTGAGCGTTTGCGTTTACCGGTGAGCTGATTGCTAATCTGAAAAGTCAGGTACTTGCTTTAAAAAACCCCTTGTATCTTTTTTCCTATCCACTTAATTTCTTATGGAAGACATGTTCGTCTGCTTGATGCTTGACACCTCTTCCGGTTTCGTCCACGAGCCATCCTCTTCACTTTCTCTAATTTTTAATAAACTCATGAATTTCCACGAATTCACGAGTTATGAAGAAATAGGGGTCACCTATGGCAAAAATTCGAACAACTACAAGAAGGCTAACTGGAACCTGGAGGTCTTCTGATATCCAGAGATCGCATATTGGGGACTGGTTCACCTCTAGCCCCGCAGCTCTCGGCGTATACTGTTCCATCTTAGCTTCGGGGATGTTTGGTTCGGGTTATCCGAGAATGCGCTGATCGTAAAGGGTTTCCCCCTATCCATCACCTATGAACCCCCTTGTTAACTGACACCCAAGCAGTGTTGACTGTGTACGGCTTTTTGAGATTTTTTTTTTTAATTTAGTCCGAGGTCTCTTCCATCTGTTTATAGAAACCACTAACCACTTGTAAGCTTCTTTTTGGAACTTCTAAAGTCTTTCTTATTGATTTGTTGAAAAAAGTGTAGGGGCAAAATTAAGATTCAATTTAAGTATTCAATTTTTATTGCCATTCTGTTTTGTTCCTTTCCATTGATAAGCTTCCGAAAGGTTTCACTCAGAATTAAGAAACAAATACAAATGGACAAGAAGGAACAAATTTCTTTGGTATAATATCCTCAGCATTACCCAGTCATTAACCTTCTATATCACTTGACCATTTCCATTACCATGTAATTGATGCTAATGACTTCTGCTATTCTTCCATAAAACTGTTCATTACCCTATTCATCAATGGCTCGATTCTCTACTGAGATATGATAGATCTCTACATCTCCCTAATTTTGGAAGCTGTTAATATGTTCTGATTTTTGATGATATTTCTTGATCTACATTTTTCTCTACGTATGATGTACAATCAGTTTTTCCAGCAGTTTCATTTCTACGACCTTCCACCTTTCTCGGAGCGTTCGGCCATGGACATTATTCGTGAAAACAGTCATTGATTGATTGATTGATAATTATCATTTTTATCGTCTGCAGATACAAAATTTTGAATCCCTTCGAAAATATAATTGAGTTTACCAATTCCTAACTGAGTTTAGTTCTGAATGTAGCTTGATGACTGCACAAATTCTGAACGCGTGTGTACAACTCAACACACTGGAAATTTTTCCTCCTTAATGACGGATAAGGAAAGCATATAAATCTAACGAAATATTTGTTTTCATAAGACCTTCCGTATTAGCTTTATTCGATGGTTCTGTCTTCATCTCATTTTATTTTACTTAAACTGTTTTTATGTCGAAAGGTATTAGGTGGAAGTATCTTTGGCTGTGGATTTCTAATTTGATGACCCGACGTAAAGTCGTTCCATTTCTCTGTTTACTGTTGCCAACCAAACAGTTGGATGGGTCGCTAAGAAAACCCTAAGTTCCACACATAAATTGATAGGAGTCTCCAAGACTTAAGCTGAGATAGCTGTCATGACCTTCTTTAAATCCGGTTATCTCCCCCAATATGGATGTGCTTTATGCCTTCGAGGTTTACCGTACACTCTTAGTGCTTGAGCCAGATTTTCCTTGAAAGGCTACAAAACTCTTACGAGATACAAAATTGTTTAGTTCACGAATCTTCCTTTTTAGGTGAATGAATAGTCACAACCTTTAAAAGTAAATAGATCAAAAGTAAATAAGCTCCATTGATCGGATTATTGACTCAGAATTAAACGCAGTCAAGTTTAGGTAATCCGCCCGCTGAGAGAGAATATTATAAAATAAAAAAAAAGATGTGCTGCGAAAAGGTAAGATAAGAAGTGTGTGTGTGTGTTAGTCATTTATGTATTTATTTCCAAAGAAACAGCCATGTTCTCGCCGCCACTGTCCACTAGAATTGTAAAAATTCAGATTAACTTCTGCACTTTTCTTGTAATGAGTTTTAAACAGTTTTTAATTAACAAACCGAAGGAAATATATGAGGTTTCAGCAAAAAATTTAACCTTTAATTATTCTGTAAGACCAGCGACTTAATGAACCTTGCCCCCAACAACACAAGATAATTAACTTGAAGTTCAAGTGCCGCACATACCATTGCTACAAGTGCTACCTCCTAAGAAGCTTATTTGATTGCTCTCAGAACTAAATGCCAAGTTCATTTTGGTAACGGAAGTTGCTCCTCTTGTTAGATATTTTACACACTCGTATTTTCAGCATAAAACTTCAATCTCCTAAGAAACTTTAGTTTCTCAAATTATTAACAAGATTGAGCCCTGAGGAAACTCTTGCGCCCTTGTGGCATCCATTTAAAACTTGGATGACGAACTATCTAAATCGGTTAACGCTTACTTATAAAAGCTTTCAAAATAACTAATTAGCATGGCTTTTATAGTTAAAGAGAGTTTTAATCCCCATTCACGAAATTATCCTTTGAAAAGCGATTGAAATTCCCATGAACTGTTTAATCTTTTCCAAGAACATTTTATAAAGGTTTTATTATCCCAATTAGCCCATTATTAATTAATTATGATTTGTGACCTTTGAATTTATCACAGTCGAAAGCTTACGATTTAACGAAGGGAGAAGGCATAAGGGCGTTTCTAATTTCGCGGGGGAAATTTTTACAGTCTGCTTGACATCGATATTTTGCAGCAATTTAATTTTCTAAAATATAGCTCCAGCAGGCAAAGCAATATCTGAAATAAAGGAGGCAGGTCGACAATCTCAGACGACAGTTTTTATACAATCAGTGTTTACTAGACCTGAAGTACTTAAGTCCTTGGAAAACATGTTTTCCATATATTCAGACAGTGGGTGGCATTCTAAATTCCAAGACACGAAATTTTTAATACTATGAAATAACTTTGTGACATATTCCGTCATGGATATTTATTTGTTTTCATAATTACGATTCCTAAAATTCTTAGAACAAAAGGAATCTTCAAATTATTAATTAAGAAATTCTAAAACCAAAATGGATGCCATCTGTTCATGCAAATTTAGGTTTTCAGCAATTCTACCATAATATAAAAAAGGAACGTAACAATTTTTAAAAATGCCTCTGTGGATATCTAGAGGAATATTATTATTGACTTATTAACATATATATACACATTTATATACATATATATATACAGGGCGTCCCAAAAAATAGTGATAATCGGAAGCCTGGAGGTAGAGCGTCCCTCGGGGAACCCAAATCACCCCCATGTATGTTCTACGATTTTTTTTCAGTTTTCGAGTTATTACAAATTTTCGAGATTTTTCGCTAATATATATACTGTAATAGATTATGCTATTATTTTACTGTATTATTATACTGTCGTAGATTATTTTATTCACATTCTGATATTCTGTTTGCTAAGAATTTTATAAATGATACCTAGCCAGTGACAGTTAAGTTTCCGTAAAAACCTACATTACTGCCATGTTAAAAATTACGACACGCAAAATTCCCATCTTTTTGAAGTGATATCCAAAACTGCCATGCTCAGTAGTGGGGGAAACAAACTTTCTGAGTGTTCTTCTCCCAATATTTAGAACTTTTCTTCTGGTTGTTTCGCACGACAGCCTAATTGCCTTCTTCGTCTGCCAGCAAGTTGTCATATTTGTCCACCAATTTGGGTTTTTTTTATGACCAATTTCTCGACTAGATCCTTCGCAATGCCTCCGCCAATGACAGAATGTTATTCTGATGGCTTTTTTCGTGTCAATACTTTATGATCGTTAGAAATAAAAGTTTTGAAAATTTACCATCATTGAAATCCTGCCCTTATTCTCACGTAACATGGAGCATGTTTGATGCTTTAGATCTTTTAAAAAAGTGGCGACAGTACAGCATTTTGGTACATTAATCGAAAGGAGGAAAAGGGCGCTTTAATATTACGAAGAGAAAAGGGCTTGTTAATAGACACTTTAGAAAAAAAAGAATCCATTGTTTTTGTAAAACAGGCGGTGAAAAACCCAAAATTCGAAATATAAGTATATATATACATCTCCGGAAGGGTAAACGGAAGGGGTATGAGGGATGGTTCCTTGGAAATCCTAGGAAATTGACTACTTAACAATAAACGACCCGTGATCATAGGGTATCTCATTTAGAAATTACAGGGTATTAAGTAAAATTGAAGCCAGAAAGTTAAAAATTAATGTAACTCCTTTATGTTATATTGGACGATGTTGTATCTTTACTTTTATAATATCAAAGCCGTGGTACCGCAAGATAACATGCCCCACTCTCTTAAGGGTAAGATGTGTAGTTATTTGATGAACTGGGGTTGAAGTTATGTATAAATTGTTTTACATGTCAGCAAGGAAATTTGATCATATTTTATTCATTTTAAAAATGGAGAAGCTTTTGAAGATTGTCGAATTACACGTCAATAAATTTTTATTATTTCTTTTCTACTTGAGATACTCGGAATACTCATCAACCCACAAGTAAGAAAATATCTAGAAAAGATTAGTTTGTTAAGTCTTGAATAACTCAGCCTCCTGGCCCTTCAACTACCCTCAAAGTATTATACTTGGCCTGGGCCATATTAATCTAAAATGAATACAGCTTTTCCATTTTTGAAAGCGAACAATAGAACACCAGTACAAGAAATCATATATTAGAATAAAATTGTAAAAAGCTGCGGTCAAATCAAGTCTGTCGTAATGAAACTGTCTTGTCCCTGGATTGGTATCATGGTGTTGTTTGTAAGTTGTCACGGCCAGTCATGGTGTTCATATCTCCCACAAGAATTAATGTCTGGAAAATAGAGTGAAAACCACAAAAATGGAGCACATACCAGCTTTAATATCATCCCTTCACCTGATTGCGGATTATCGTAGTGCTTTAATGATGTCAAGTTTGAGAACACTGCGACAAAAACTTCCTTGAATACATTATTTAACAGCAACACAAAACTGTTCATGCTGCCGAGCATAGACGGGTTTCACTTCCATACAGGTATAGTTTTATTTATATGTGACTTCTGCCGCTCTGTGTGCTGTCAGAATTGGTACATATAGTGAAAAGAGCAAAGAAGCACAACACGATACACGAATGGTGTAGGACAAGTCCTTCATCCACCATCAGTCGTTCGCAGCAGTCATCCCCTGAACAAAGAGCAAATATGTTGAGAAATTTACATTTCACCATAAACAACAAAACTTCCTTTAATTAACCGCAAAACAGTTTTACTCTACATAAGTAAATTACTGAATAAATAAAAAGCCAGGGGTAACATCCGCACTACACCTTCAATGCTGGATGCCGCAAATACAGCACAAGTACAAGACAGAAGAAAGTAAGACAAAGATGGCAAGTGTAAGGGGATACGTTCATTAGTTCATAGTCATACCAGTTCTAAATTCTAATGGGTTACCTTCGAATTCTAAAAATTATGGTGGCCATATTTTGCACAGAAGAGGCCATGACTATTTAGCCCCGGAGCTGCCCTTACTGCTTGGAAATTTCTCAATTAATTCAAGAGTTTTGCATGCTGGAAGGGCACGGATTATACCCGTACATGCAAAGAAGGGTATGGCCAAAAGTTGGCAGCTAAAGACTCTTAAGGATAATCTGATGGTGGCGACTGAGTGTGTACACGCTTTTCGGCAAATTTTAATTGGCTTTCAATTAGGATAAATGCTGCAAGGTATTTATGAGAAATTATTAGTGCAACTCCTGCTTATAATATTAAAACTCGTAAACACATTGCTATCAGCACTGCATCTATTATTCACACTTTACGAGTTACCCATAATTCCTTTGAAGTTGTTTTAGTTCCATAAATGTTGTACTGTTTTATTGAAAAAAACACTATAGTATGATACTTGGCCATATATTTAAATATGAATTGGAAAGTAATACATCACATGTAAGAGCATCGATTTACTTACTGCAACATTCCCTAATACCATTCAGTTTAAGTAGATATAAACCTCGGGTATGTGGAAACTACACTTCGGTCCTTGTGCTAACCTGCTGATCAAGAAAGTAACTCTAATTGCTATAGTTTACGAGCTCCCTCCGTCGAAGGAATTAAACAAGGTCGTAGAATTCCATAGGGTTGAGGTCCTCAAACTAATAAGTGAATGGAATCCTGATATTCTATCAAGAGACGCCAGGACTCTAATTACAGGAGATAACGAAACGGACCTTCATGGATTGGAGCAACCCGCCGATGGTTGGACGGTTGTCATTAAAGATGCAGTGTCCAAAGTTAGATTTGTTCAAGGTAGCACACCGAAAAATCACGCACAAATTGGAGAAAACCAGCAGGACTTTAACGAAGCTGCACTTTTCTGTAAGCTATGTCTTCAAAGGATATTTTGTGGTGTATAATAGCGTGGTTGTAAGATTATACCAAGATGTGGCGGAAAGAATGGTGTTTTCGGAAGAAGTGAAGAAGATTATATGCGGTTTCGCGGCTTCAAAATCTCCGGATCCGGATCGGATAGTCTCTGCATTACTCCAGGAGGAAGGAAAAGACTGTTGCGCCATGGCTTCGGATTTTGAAGTCAACAAAACCTTAGATAAAAAAGGGAGTATTCTTATTGCCCTATAATCTTTCGGCTCATTCACGGAGCTGCGTTTTGCAACAAGAATAATTTTTGCCGCTTTCCAAACTTCTGGGTAAGCAGATATCAACACATCAGGGAATATAAAGGGCAAAACCAGCTTCGAAAAACCTGCATTAATAAAAATCAAGACCCATAGCCTAAGATTTAATTGATTTACTAGCAAGAATAACATCAGTGCATATATTGACATATTGACCAAATAGAAGATTGTGTGAAGAGGTTAAATTAAAATTTTGGTACGTGTTTAACACATTGCATGCCAGAGTTTTATACAGTTTCATATCCAGCTATTAGGTATCATTCATATATGAATGAGATGGCACTCAATGTGTTAAAAGATTACCAACAATAAATTATTAATATTAGACGTGTTATCACACCTGTTGCCCAAAGCAAGTACTATTGATTTATCACGTCTTTGCTGTTTTTCACATTATTTTAATATGGGGATCTGAAAAATTGTATTGCATTCCAAAACAACCAGAGTAGAACTGCAGATTTACCTATGATTTCATTAATTACCATTACTCTGAATCTCATAATAAAACCTGTAGATGTAATTGCAACATTTATGAGATTAAAAATAGCAATTTTCAATTTTTTGTTATTTTAAAATTCCCTTTGAAATGTAAGGATTGTAGGATTGTTCCTGAGCTTGAATAATAACGCAGCAGAAAAACACATTTTGTTAAGTCGTACTTTACATTCAGATAGTGAAAACTCTACAACTCTAATTACATTACCTGAGATAAAGGTGTTTATAAAAGAATTTCATTTCAAACTCGTAACACAAATTTTCATGATATGCATAGATCATGGATATGGGACTTCTTTGTAGACGCAAAGAGTAGATAAATTTACATTAAGTCCATATTCTGTGAGCAAATTTCACGCAATGGCATAGCAGAGAGGTTAATGTGAAAATTTAATGTACCCTTTTAAATTATTTCTATGCATACAATAATGTTCAGTTTGCTTTATCCAAGGCCATTATACCAGTTCTACATCATCGTAGTGCACATGTTGGCAGCACGTATTAAGAATATGACATTGTCTAGCAGAGTAAGGGACAGATGGGTCCACATCGTCTTTGATCCCGCAGTTTTGCTACTAAACCCATTTTGTTAACCAAAAGCGTGACAAATATTTCTACATCCCTAAGAATATGGGAAAATCAATATAAATAGGGTTCCTTTCGTTTTACGACTACAGTCTGTTTTCGTTTTTTTTCCACCGAGAGCTTTTCTCTTTAAACAGTTCAAAGGACAGAAGGGAAAGATGATTTCCTGCAAATCCTCCATTAAGTTTAGCTTTTAGGGTTGGTATTTACCATTCTCGTAGTGCCCTTTTTTCCTCTGCAGATTATAAAATTAAGAAATGGTAATTGGATTTTATGGCCACAGTCGTACTGACTGCTTGTCCTAAAATTGTGTACATCTCCGTAGAGATTCTGCAGGACAAGAAAGTCATGAAGTGTAGTTAACCTTATACTTGAAAGTCATGAAGGCTCTTTTCCGCTTCCGATTGTTTCTACTTACTGGTCGACTACGACTGCGGCTTCTTTTGCACTGCTAAAGATAAGCCAATATTGAACAAGGGTTGTCCCACGACTAATGGCCTCGTTAAATGTAATGGAGCAATTTTGTTGTGATAATGAAAAAGATGGATGAAGTGCCATTCTGGCAACGTCATTACTGCCTGTTCGGTTTGAGGAAGGATCCGTATTAATAGGCAAACTTGACCAGAATTTAATTAGTTATAAGAAGCTTTCAATACATCTTACGAAATGTTTCTTGCCTCAAATTTAACAGTCATTTATTGCAGACAGAGACGATACTTTTATTGAACTCATGATAGTTTCTTAATCTTATTAAGTTACTTCGAAAAGAATGAATAATTCTTATGGGCAGAGTATGAAATACCTATATATATATATATATTAAGCTATCAAGTGTTACAATTTTCTGTAATAAAAATGGAATTGCTTTTTCAAGTACTCTTAGTTTATTGTGCAGAGAACATAATAAATAAGCTTTTATGTTTCCCTAAAAATGAATTCGAAGGGCTCAGAATTTATGAGATATCACCACTTCGGATGCTATTTCGGATGCAAGACGACTGTTATTTGGTTTCTTAAGACCATTGTTTTCAAGGGTATTATATGTCGTGCCCGTTGTTTGCGTCCTTTTTTACTTTATTTTACAAATTCAGTTTTGAAGTTATTTACATTACTCTCAGCTACAAAAATTTATACTGTCAACTTTCCTTACTAAAATTCTTAGACCATAAGACAAATTATCTATACGTAGAATTGTGAGCTTATAGCTTATAAACAACACTCTTACTTGGGAACCCCACATCAAGGCAGTTACTAGTAAGATTTATGGTGGTGTACGAAACTTATGCTTCTCTGCACGTTATATTCCACAAGCCAGTAGACTAAAGCTCGTTAATAGTTCCTTAGTTCCGCTCTTTACCTATGGAATTGAAATTTGTGGACACCTCGTAAAAAACCTACAGATCCTGAATGTAATCTTTAACTCGTGTGCGCAGTACAATACAAACTTAAGACGCTATGATCCCATTTCACATTGTACATCTATATTATCTTGTAGCCTCAGTAGAACCATCCTATCTTTTTGACAAAATTCCAGTCTATGAAATTTATTACCTTTTACAGTCAGACGTCGATGTAATTTTGAGCATCTCAAAAACAATTAACTTATATTAGACGCAAGCAAACTATAGATGTCAGGTAATTTACCTGCCACACGGACGATACTTATGTTTTTGTTTTACAAGTGTATATGAGGAAAAGATCCATACCGAAAGGTTGCTTCCAAAAAAATTAATTCTTAACGATGAGGGATTAAGCCAGCAAATTAATTCTATATAGTATCCAGAGCTCGCACTCACGTAGACACTTTTACAACTATAATGAAATTCTTCGAAACTATTTTTACTTTACTTGATGTTGAAAAAGAGGGAAAAAGGGGAAAATTTCTGCAATAAATACCAAAAATTTTACTTGACACCTAGGGTCTGCGACAGGTGCTACATTCAACGATAAATATAATTCCCGATAAGAGACAAATATTCGGGTTATTAGTAAAAGTAAAACAGGCTTTTGTAGCTCTCCGAACTTGATTCCAGAGAGTTACAACATCCGAGTGAGATTCATGGCATTTTGATTAGGACACTATTTTAAATGATGAATAAAAAATTCTTTTTTGAAATAGGATGTCTGAATACGTTTTGTTAAGTTTTCTTGTTATTAGTGGATATTTCGAAAGTGGCTAAACAATGAATTTCGCTTGTAATCAAAGTTTTACAACTTTACCACAAATCTCGTTATCGTTATATCTGGTATATTTTTCTCATCTTAGAACACAAACACAGTAGAGTAAAAACTAATAAATTTCTAGACCGCAGAGTTTTTTATTTGTGAGCCAGAACTTGTTATAAAATAAAAAATGTTCCCTCCAGATAGTCATTGCAATTGCCTCTGACTGTCCTCTGGTCTATTTTAAACACAAACAAAACCATACATTTTATGTGTCAGAAAATAAATTATGTATTTTACAGGGAGCACATAATTCATTTTTTAAAAGCACTTTCCGTGATGGGAACAGGCACTACACAATCCCGTTGAATACTCTAAAAGAGCTTAGCTATCACATGCCTAGTTCTGTTGAAATGCACCAGTGACTACGGTCGTACGACGGAGCCTGGTGGAGCTTTATCCACACGTTGCTCATGATGATATGCATATCTTCGTATACATCATTCTGGGCTTAACATGAAGTCCATAGGGGATCAGCCATAATAGGATTTTTGAATTTTCAGTACATCGGACATTGCAATGCTCGGAAAATGGATTGGTACCTTTAGGAAAGGGCAAGAAGGAAAAATTTAGCAGTACATTGGTTGACGACATGGTTATTGAATAAAGTGATTATATCACTACTAATAACATCGTTACTACGAATACTCGATACGTTCTTGAAAAAGGATAAAAATTCAAGCATGCAGGCGGTAAATATTCAATACCAACTTTACTCATCCTGATACGCTTACTGCCGGAAATTATCAATTAAACGATAAATCTCTGTGCCTAAAATAAGAGAGCAGGCAACAACCAGGTACCTACATGGGTTGTTTGGAAAGGAAATATACAATTTTCCTAATTGTGGAAACAGGCAGCAGTATCCCATTAAGTTCCCCCAACAAATGTTCCGCTCAATTAATTGCTCCTCTTCCTCTTTTTAAAGTCTACCAAGTAAAAACTGTTAAAAGAACTTCCGGGGAATTTAGATGAGCTTACATGATGCATCGCAGGAGTGGACACAAGATCCATTTGATTGCTTCTTTGCTAGTAAGGTATTCCTTCTCGGGTAATGCAATTTAACTAGGAACGGTTGCAAAATGCAATTGAAAATTTAATTTGCCTGCACTGATCTATTCTCTGCTCCTGCGACTTATTTCCTGTTCAAAATTTGTCTCGAGGAAAGCAGGGAATTCCGTCAGGATGTATCTTCTAATTACATAGTTTCTGAAGCGGATGCTCTTTCATGATGGATCTAATGTAATTCACTAAATAGATTAGGGTTGGTGCTAGCCAGGAATAGTTTGAAAGGATGCCATTTTTAGAGTGAATTTTATTTTAAGAACAAAAGGGAATGATGAACTTAAACACTAAAGGACTTTGGAATAGGCAAAATTTGGTTAGTATACTTTATGCCTGGAGTGCTCAGCATATGATTGCACGGCAAATGTAATACTAATACTGGAATTAGTTCATTTTTGAAATTCTTCCACTTATCCTTAGCCAAAACCTAATCACATTGGAATCTCGGAAAAATTGCAAACACATGCATAATAAGTCTAAGTGAAAAAGTTATAAAGTAGAACTGAAAAATTTAAATAGCATTTAGAGTGAATTTCCCTTTTGATGATCTCTACATAAATTTAGAAAATGGAAGTGTATTTTACTGAACTGTTAGAGATTGGAGGACAATTTGCCCACGCCGGTGATCCACCCGACTGAGGCGCATGCCTTCAGATTTCCTCCTCTATTCGATTCCTGTGGGTATCACTGGTTCGGTGAATTCTACTATAGGAAATTATACTTGCGAAGCCACTGTAATATTGCATAGTAAAAATTACGCGCCAAAAATTGTGGCTTCTTTTCAACATTTGTCAGGTTAAAATCTCCTAATCTTGTTTCCCCTAAAATTCCTTTCCGCTTAATAGTATAGCTTATCATCATAGGGTAATACCCTGAAAAGACCTCCTACACACAGTTAGTATGAATAAAGGATTAAATTACCCTTCACGGTGTATATGAATATGAAGATGTGTAATATGAAAGGGAAATAGATCCTGATATGCAGAGGATGGCGCACTACCAGGTTTGGTAGTTACCAAAAGATTTATTTCAATTTTGAAAATTTTAAGGAAAGGATACTGGGAAATTTTAACCTAACAATTGTTGCAAAGAAGCCACATATTTTGGTATGAAATTTTTACCGTGCAACATCTCAGTGGTTTCGCAAGTAGTCAGTAGAATTGTCTCAACCACTGGGAGGTAGAGAAATCACTGGGACATGTGCAGGAATCGAACCCACTCCGACGGTGAAGAAAATTCACAGATATGCGCTTTAACCTGTACGAGTCAGTGGATCTAATTTGCTACTATTTACAGATATAATGATATTATATTCAAAAATAAATCCACGAAAATGATGAAAACATTTGAAATCTTCGAAAGTCTCTGCAGTAGAGATTTCTTTAGCCACTGGATGTATTTGATTTAGTATTACTTCCTTCTGGGAAGATATAGTCAAACATCATTAGCATATTTCTGAAAATAGAGATGCTGTTCAAGCTCCCACAGTTTTTTTTCTCCACAACTCAGTGCAGATGATGGAACTTCAACTAAAATATAAGTAAAAAAATCACTGGAGTAATATATGGTCATGCTTGATATTAATTTTTATTTTGAATAAGTCAGCCGTGTTGTTGTTAAATGTTGAACCCTCGTAGAGTGCCTTAATTAATTTCACTATTTATTACCATAAAAACCCTCAGGAAAACCTGAATCGTTTTTATAGTATCATTTTTCCCGTCTAAGTACATTTATAGTGGCACATTGTCAGTATTGATGCCATTGTAAGCTACTAATAAAAGTTAGAAATAATTCTGTTGCTTATGTTCACAAACTTTTTATGTAGAGAAGTGATGAAGTTATAGTCTATCGAGATGTTATGCGACCTAGTATGTTATTAACCAATTTATAAATTGAGACCCTCTTCAAGTAATCGTAGAGAAGGCAATGTGGCCATCTTCAAAATTTGCCGACTCTGTAATATTTCAATACGTTCAAAATTTCAAATGACAAATATTTGGTTTGAAGTCATTTCATTTCTGGATTACACATTTCTCCAAAATTGTCGACTCTGCCCTATGTTGAAAATCAAGGAGAGCTCCTTTCATTTTATTACCTTCAAGAAATTGCTGCACTTACAGAGAGCTATCGAAATTTCAAATAAAGTAAACATTTGCAGCATTCCATATAGTAAAGATTCTGGGGAAGCAGCAGCACAACATGAATCTGAAATATCATGACAAATCAAAAGGGATGTCGGTATACCTCAAATCGAACCCATAAAATTTTTGTTTTCAAGTGTCTATAGCACTCGCATACGTATAAAAGGATGTCTGGCGTAGAAAAATCTGCATATGTGCATTTTAGAATAGAAATCTTCTCACATCCATTCCATTCATATTCCTAAAATAAACGATTCCGCACATGCCACTTCTCCAAGCAAATGTGAAGTGAATTCATATGTTAAAAAAGATTTCATAATTTATACAGCCTCCCTGCAATGGGAGTGAATTGTACCCGACACAGGCTCATGCACAGAGTAGCAGTAGTGCACTATAGTAAGGTACTTAGGGTGGTTGAATATATCCTTCATCCTTAAAAATTTTGCACACAGATGTTAGCAGCAGATAGCATTTCCCACAAACACTCAAAGCATCCTCAAATTCTGTCCAGACAGATACCGTTTGTACGTCGGGGACGTGCACCACAAGGTTGTCTCTTCAGACAATGGGCCGTTTCTTTCCTTGCCTCCTATTCTACTATACGCCAGGATCTAAGTGTATTGTGTTAAAGTTTGTAAATAAAAAAGAAGAAGAGCCCTGGCTCGAAGCCTCTTTTAGCAATCCCAAGCTGCTTGTGGCGGCCACAGTGGCATATTTGTTCTTGTTTTCAGTATATTTGCGGTTAGCTGCACAACTGCTCGTACTCTTTGTTGCCTGCAGGTAAACATTAAACGCTAAACAATATCTAACTTGGCCACTGCAATGACTTGCGGCAATTTATGCATTCGTGAGTTGTGTACCTGAAAACAATTTCATTTGGCAAAACAACTTTATTGTCCCTTGTTAATTGAAAATACACAAAAATTATTAACTTAAACGAAATACGTATATGTCGAATATTTATATGAATTTCCAGGGAAGTTGCATGGACAATAGCAACATGTTTGTTATCGTACATTTTAATATTCGCCTGTTCCTTGCTGTGTAGAAAAACTTTTTAAGATGCAAGTTTAATTAAATTTTAATTTATGTATGTTTTATGTCGAACAATAGTGTGTTTATATGTTTAGAGCAACATTCTATATTTTAATACATTTTTTCTGTAGAGAAATGTACAGTCACTATGGGCAGGTAGGCATTATTTTCATTGATTGAGTTTTTGAAAAGCGCACCTCTCAGATATCCTCTAAGGGGATATAGCGATATATTCAATATTAGATTGCAATTCTGGTTTGCAGCCCGATTTCTTACCTTCCACCTATTAATATAAACAGGGTAGACAGACATTAGAATACAACAAATCTCTGGAGAAGTGGAGAATGTTTTGAATGATTTTTAAGTATTCTCTGCTACTCACCATCTTTGTTCAAACTATACTGACATATTGGCGCCAAGGTCCAAGGAGGTATTGTATGTTTGTCCAGGTTCTGGGAATAATGATATCAGTTTCAACCGAGAAATGAACTAGGGGGCTGACGAGCAACTATTCCTGATTGATAGTAATCTTTAATGCCACAAAAGCTCTCGCTGGATATGGTATCTGTGGTAAATATGGAAAAGACATTTCCCAATCTAAACTATGATATTTACAACGTTGCATAAAAATAAGTTATGATGCTACAAAATTGATGTACTTATGATTCAGGAGGTAATATGTCTGGGAAAAAGGATAATTCAAGAAAACAACTATAAATATCATAATGTCCTGCCAGCGAGCGGAACAACGGGAACTCATTACTAGTATTATTAGTCTTCTCAATGAAATAATTTCCCGCATGGAAGAAATGCTCAAAGTGTGCAGGCGTCCATTTACAAGTCCAACTCCTGACATCAAATAGCTCGCATACGATGAAAAGGGACGAAAAATGGACAAAAATTAGCAACAGCCTACGCATTTGGTTTGTTCAGGATCAAATTGGCTTATTATCAGCATACAAGTGCATTCTCACATCCATACAAACCTGCACAGATCATAATAAATAAGCTAAGGAGCAAACGGCCCAATATGGACCCCTGGGGGAAGCCCTGCCCAATAGGCACATCAAATGATATGGATCCCGTTACCTGACACTCGCTAACGACGGCAGGATAAAAAGTTTTCAATAAAAGATACTGCCGAAGAGTCGAAGCCGAAAAGAAGCTTCTGAAGAAGAATGCGATGATGGACAGAATCAAATGCTTTAAAAAAAATCGAGCAATACTTAAGCCTTGAAGTCATCACAATCCAAAGCCATTCTGACGCCAGTGGATACTTTCAGCACCGCAGTTTCACAACTGTGAGACTTATACGAGTTTGCAGTTGGTGGCCTTCAACTTGCTCCTATATAAGTCTCTCCAGAAACTTAGAGAAAAAGCAGAGAAAAGTGATTGGTCTAAAATCAGAAGGAATCGCAGAAAAAGAGTTCTTGTGTATCGGTAGTACCTACCGTTGCTACTTTCCAGGTGTTGGGGAATGAAGAGCTCATCAGACATCCGTTCATTATGTGAAGGATAATCCTATGACCGTCCTTCTTAAGGAAGGAATTGGCAAGTTTAATTTTAAGGAAATATATAAAATGTATTTTGAAAAATAAATGCTTCCTATCACCCAAAATTTGCATTTTACCTTGCACTCCACCCTTGCTTTTCTATGGAGCTTTAAGCAGGGGTCATTTTTTCTGTGGAGCCTTAAGCCAACATTTTCTCGAAAAGAGGAGAAATGGATTCTTAGAATGAAAAAAAAACGCTTTTTCTTTTAAATCAACCGTAAGTAAATAATTGCCGCTGTATGTCTTTCGAAAACATTCTCTCAACAAATTTCTTCAAAGAGATTCAACAGAATTATTTTCTTCCTTGTAATATCTACATGTGATCATCTATACTACATTGAATGATATTATCTCCAACGCTTATAATATTTGTTTTTCTGCTCTTCAATTTTCAACCAAGGTGTCGTCGCCTACAAAAAACAGTCCTTATTCCATGTATTCCGTTGAAATATTTACTGCGTACTTCACATAGAGATTTACTCCGTAGAAGTTTGGTTCCTTATATTTTAGATGAATTTTTTACCTTTTGTTACTTTCGGGTAAGCTGAACAGTGAAATTTCGTGAATTCTTCTAAGCCAACAGTTATTATTTTATTACGACTATTTATCTGTTCTTCTATTTATTTTTTATTTACTTTCCAATATAAGGTTAATTCAAATCATGTAGAAAAGTTGACTTTTGTTATATACAAAGGATTTGTGATGCATTTCCCAAACACACAGAACTAAAAACTATTCAAAACGCCATAAATAAAATTGGACATGTTATTTCGTTAGTGTTAAAATTTGGTCTTAAATAAAAATTTCACTAAAGTTAAAGTGTAAAAAATTTCTACGTTTCGAACAAAATATGAGAATTCCAGAAAAATTTGACTGAAAATATCATACAGCCCACATTTCTGTCCGATGTGCCTGGATGCATGCATAGTAAAGCGAAGATTCATAACGACGGTTATTATTCCATTAATCAAAAATATTTTCAGTTCTACGTTTCAGTTTTGATAGTTACAAGTGTCTCTGCTGCCTGCACATAGTCCACAAAGTCTGCCACAATTCAGCCAACGCTTCATGGGATTGTAAAGTTTCCTTGCAGTAATTTCTGCGACATATTCTTTTTGAGCAAGTGGAGACAAACTTTTCTTTATTGCAGCAGGACGTCAATGGGACGAAAAGGGAAGATTCCAATTTATTGCCAGCTATAAAAATTTTTTTTTCCTTCCAGAAAATTATCCTAAATTATGTCGTCATATCTCAATTTGGATGGAAGCAACGAATTCAACCGATAACGCAGTCATTTAGGACGGGAATGGGAACGAAATGCAGCTATGAAGCCCAACTTCGGTTTTTCATCTCTTTGCAAGATTTTATTTTAGGCAATTCTTTATGGGAAAATCATGTCTTGCTGTCTGCAGTAACGACATCTTCCATACGAAATGGCGCTTTGCAGCTAAGAAATCCTTTCACGTAGTTTTAATGGCCTCCTTGTAAGACTGCACTTGGTTGCATGACTTATGGGAGTTCGCATGATGTCGTTTATGGGCTGATACTCCCATTGCAATGAAGCATTCTCCTCTAAAATTAACATTCTTCCTACTTCTACGACCATATTACCCCAGGGAGAATATGACACTAAATCCTTAATGTGTCTGTATTTTCACTCTTTCGGATGCCACATTAACGAAATACTTTATACTAACGCTGAAGAATTTAACCCCTGTTGCTTGGCTCCTCCTGAGATGCGGTTCACATAAAAGCAATTAATGCTCATAAAACAACGTTTTTATCTTGATTTACTCATGATGAGGATGATTCCATATCTTCGGAGCTCTTATTGGGTAATTTCTGTTTTATATGAATTTTATTAAAACTGGTTTAGTGCACATCACAACGATACCCCCCGGCCATGCTTTTCATACAATCTGATTATTATTCAAGATAACTTTAATGTAATTAAACTAGAACGGAATTATTGTTATCGTGGCTCGTTTGAAGTGGAATCTAATTTCAACGTTTGACATAGTATGCAAAGCAGACATTCGAATTGAAATATTATTGCGAATTAGTCGACTTGAACTGATTCATTGCTCAAATAGTAAATATAACTTTCCATCGGCACGTTTTATATAGTGGATTTATGTTAATTATGGCCTTAGTGGTGATACCATCATTAGCTCTGTCATAAATTTTGATATTTTCATATCATATTTGAAAAGCATCCTGCTTTCTGTCGTATCCTGTAAAAGCCTTATATTTTTGTCTTTGGAATATTGTAAATATATAATTTATTTGTGCCAATAAATTCCCTGCGCGGACGAGCTTTCATAAGGTTTTCATAAACTAAGTGCGGTGCCCCTTAAAAATTGTATCTCACGTCGCAGAAAAATTATAAATAAAAAAAATTAAAAAAAATAGCTAACTATTTTCAAAATTTTATAGATGTTAATCGTTTGTTTTTTGCAAAATTTGTGATTGAAATTTTCCAGATTCAGGAAATTTTCCAGAAGCGTCCGGTGTTTCTGGACATGCTGAAATTTTGGAACTGTTATTGGTCGCTTTTTCCACCCCCATACATAAAATAATTTTACACTAACAGTGCTCTGACATATATTGTATGTATCGACTTCTCAATTAATAATAGCTCGTGCGATTTCTTAATAAGCATAGGCAGTAAAAAAGTGTATAAGAAAATCTACTGACTTACGTTCCTACGAATAAAAGATCTTTCACTTTGACCTGAAAATTCATGTACTGAGTCAATCCATAGATAAATTCAGTATCACAAATATCTACGTTGCTAATGTAGACGTTTCATTGACAATGGAATGGGGAATTAACGCCGCTCCCAAAAGTGATGTCAATTTACGAATGTTCCAGTCCACATATCTACTCAATCTCCTGACTGAAGCACTAATAAAATGGTTTAGTGTTTCTACTGGGACTTCCAAACAGTATTAACTTTCTTTACTTTAATTGAATCCAACTTGGGCTCTGCCACTGTTCCTCCTGAAATAATTATTGTTAAACTCAGACAGATATTATAGTGGTCAGTAACTTTGCAGACAATATAACTCCACACACAATCACTACAATCATTTAAAGTTTGCAAGTCTCCATAAATAGAATAAATGCCCTGACAGAAGTTCCCCAAACTTTCAATGTAACTTTCATCCTGGCTGGTTGCACTAAATAATTTCTGTGTACCGAATTTGGATCAGGCTAAAAATTTATGACTTACGAAAGTACACAAATTTAATATCAGTAATCGTTTGACATTATCTGAAGCCGATATGATTTCACAATTTTGGTTTATCCTAAGAAAGGAAATATCGCCAAATCGAAATCTTAAGGTATACAAGCAAGTGAACAATTTCGTGCAATTACACCTATCTTTATTCTCACAGGCTGCAATGTCACAAAATATGTATCCATTCAGTTGAAGTGATTTTCAAATAATTCCTTAAACTTTTTCAATTATTACTGCATCAGATAAAAGTATAAAAGCACACACCATAAATAAAAAAATATCTGTTGGGGCTCAAGGGAATTAGTTCCGTGCAATTTCAATACGTGAATTGTACGTGGAAACTTTTGCAATTGTTGTCACACTCACATCATCGTTATTCGAAAGGAATTAGTTGTAGCCGGGTATTCTCTTTTAATACAAGAAAAGTTTATCCGTCGCAGAAAATTTTATTTGTGCGATAACTCGCACTCATTCTGAAGCCATTTTGTGCAATCCCATCCTGATTTTCTTCTTATGCGGGTGGTTTACGGAAGAAAAGAAAAAAAAGGCAGAGTCGAAAACTCTATCAATAAAATTCAATTGAGATGTCTCAGCAAATAGAAACTTATTGAATATAACTTGAAAATCTTACTTTGGAGCGTACTATGCTCGGAATTGAGCTATTGAAAATAAGTTACAGAAAGTTGTAACTTTCAATTGGATAGTTACGTCCGGATGTGTGCAAAGGACGTAGATGTTGAAACTGATAGAAATGGTGGTAGTGGTGATGGTGGTGGACTCATGATTGTAAGCTCTAGCTTCAATAAAAGGTCGTTTCATATAGGACTCAATGTAGTCTGGATGATTTTCAAGATAATTTATAATTTTTGATATGTCAAAATGTCACGAGCAGCTAACTTGATTCAGTGTAACGAATGAAAATGACAAAGAAAAGAATGTCGAGGTATATAAAGATCAACAGAAGAGGTTTAATTTGTTTTCACAATGACCATTGCGGTTATATTATTTGTAGTAAATATCAGGTTGTTACATATGAAATTTCCGACTTTTAGGTACAAAAAAAACATATTTCAATTACCAAACAACTCTATTCTTCAAAATACTTTCCATTTCCTTCAATTGTTTGTTTCTAACGATTTTCTAAGGTAAATATTCCATTTCCGTAGAAAGCCTTGTATTTATGTTTTAAAAAATCCTCGAAGGCCGAAAGCTGGAGCTGTGAATTATTTAAACTTCTGAAAAGATGGTAATCGGTGTGCGACAGGTCAGGTGAGTAAGGTGAGTGAGACAATACTTCGTAACCCAACTCAGAGAGCTCGAAAACAGTTGTTTGTGAAACATGTTGGCGAGCATTGTCATGTAGGAATATGTGATCATGCCTGTTCACCAGTGAAGGTTGCTTTTGGCGCAATTTCTGGAAGTTCTCTGCAGTATGACTATGCCGTGATCGGTTTGCCAGTTTGGAGGAAGGCATAATGAACCACTCCCTCACAGGTCCACATATTGTTAACATGACGCTCTAAGGGCCGATCTTGGAGCTTCATCTGCGTTCAGCCACTGTCCTGTTCTCTTCTGATTATCATAAAGAATCCATTTTTCGTCACAAGACACCACCTGAGTGGGAACCCAAATGATTTGAGAGCGGCCAGAAGATACTCATGAGAGACACCGGAAAGGAAATCATGTTAATTTACGATCCCGTGCGTTCGTGATAAACTAACTTTATAGACTGCTGAGACAGCCTCTATCAAGGAATCAAGAGCAAAACAGATCGCTTTCAGGTCTGTCTGACCCTCAATCTTGAAACTAAATTAAAATCACTAAAAGGAAAAGAAAAATCCACTCCCTATTGAAGTGATTATCAATTAACTGACGTACACTGACCTGAAATGTCAGCTCTACCCATTCAGTTGCCGGGCTTCCTTATTTCCGATTTTTAGTTGACTGCAGTTGTGCAGTATGCGGCTTGCCTAAACTTCATGGAACAAAACGAGTCCAGATGTGGAAACAACAGACTACTGTTTATAAAGTAAGATAGAAGTAAAAACTATTGTAATAGATGCATGTCATTGCCCGAAAAATACATTAATCAAATTCTGCACACAACATACTGAGTTCAACTAACTCAATGTAAACAAAAAGTTCACTCAACAATTATGAACCATAATTGTATTGATGTCTCCCGAATCAGAATGAGCAGGCATATCAGATTACCGCACGTGAGTAGCGCCATGCACCGTACATAGTGGAGGTGGAATAAGGTCATGGAAAGAACGGGTGTGAATGACTTGCAATCTACATGCATTTTATGAATGACCCGATATTTGTTCTACATTGATATAATTGATTTTTATTGATTTGACAATTTAAGCGTTTTAGGCATAGAGAATTAAATATAAAGCAGCCGTACTTTTTGTAAAGATAGAAAGTAAAATATAGACCTTCGAGCTAGAAGTATCGTTTTATTAATTTTTTTTCTATTGGATACCGAGGCACAGATCGTCAAGTATTCTGATACTAAGTCTTATTAGTCAGGTATCTCTGAAGGATTGAAGCGATAACCAGATCCAAGTAATTGAGGCTTTTAGCTAGATGTATTGAGGCGATACGCCAGATGCTTATCTTCACATCTATCTCTTTCAATATGATAGACTCTGTATCATCGCAATAAAGAACGAGAGCCTACCGGCAAAGTTGCAGATAATAGGCTAACCCACTAACCGCAGACCACCGTAAATATTACTTACCACATAATTTATATGGTCGCAGCATTTCATGCTAAAGTTGAGAGAAACTTTAAGATTCCTGATAATGTCAGCAATTGTCAACAAAAGACAATACAAAATTATATAGGAGATCCGATGCAAAGTCAGATCACTGCGACTTTTGAGCGTTCAATAACAAATCATTATTAGTTACCTACATGGCGATATTCCTCAAATCGGTGTTCATACGATCCTCACAAATCCCGTACTAACCCATGGAGATGACTAAGATACAAGAATACATCATCATCAGCGTATAGATTAATTTTGCAATCATCGACGCATATCAGATTACCGCACGTGAGTAGCGCCATGCACCGTACATAGTGGAGGTGGAATAAGGTCATGGAAAGAACGGGTGTGAAACACAAGCAAGAAACAGGAACTCTGAAAAACAGTCTTATATTCTTACTTGCTGAGGTGTGCCGGACAAAAAAATACG
Organism: Dasypogon diadema; assembly: GCA_006980735.1. Classification (NCBI taxonomy): domain Eukaryota; kingdom Metazoa; phylum Arthropoda; class Insecta; order Diptera; family Asilidae; genus Dasypogon; species Dasypogon diadema. The sequence goes on along the minus strand of QYTT01093865.1, from coordinate 10,077 downwards.
TAACAGAGGTACTGTAGTCGCGTGGAGATGGAAATTTAATGACAATTTAATAAGCAGATTTATAGTGGCTTATCGTATTAAATGCTTTAGAATTATCAGATCCAGGCAAGTGCATGTAGTTCATTGCTGTCCAATGCACAATGAATGTATATATCGCTGACCCTCAGTAGAACTGTTTTGAAATTTGAAACTATAGGACTTGCAAAAACCAGGCTGGAAAGGCTTGAGTAAGTTCCTACCTTCCAAATAGGCAACCAATTGCCAAGAAATTATCTTCTCCAAAATATTGGAAAAAACACAAGATACACAATCCGGGCAAATAGCCTTCGATTTGATGGGCCTGACAGTTTCAACAAACACCACTGCAACAACATATTTGAAGTTGAAATCCGATACAGAATTCAAGTATATAAATTTATGTATCTAAACTTTCCATGGAAAGCATCTATAAAACTTTTTTACATACCTTGATTTCCCAATGGGATGCATAAAATATTTTTCGCTCACTACATTTCAATTCCTTGGTATTTACAGAAAAACAATATAGGAGTAGTAGGTATGAGAACTACTGGTAAAACAACCTCAAGTATTACAGTGAAATTCCTTGAAATATAACCCAAGTACCAAAATTTCAGTGATTTTATAGAAAAAAGACAGTATACTTCCTGTATATTTGAAATTTGTATAGGGAATCTTATCTCCAAAATTATATAATAAAAATGACCGTAAGTTCTTTTCAATTTCACACTTAATTGATTCCTTCCAAAAGTCTCAAATCTAGGAGAGGTTATTTTTATCAAACCGTCAATAAATTCAGTAGAAAATAATTTCGCATAGCTCTTCGCCTCCTCTAATGCTTGTATCACTCTTTGTGACGTGCAGTCAAGCTGCTGTCAAGATGTTGACTGACAGATGAGAGCTTGACAGAGATGAAATCTTCGTTCCAGCGCCTGTACATTGAGCAAAAGCAGAGGAAATTAAATTTACTCTGATTTCTATTTAATTGTTTTGAGCTTTTGCACTTGCATTTAAATGATGCAGCTTTAAAATTGAACATTTTGAAAAATTAGATAAATTTAACTGATAGGGAAAAAACAGATAATGTATCACTTGGATTACTACTGGTTTGAGTATTGTTCTGTACAACTAAAAAATAGACATTTCTAGAGATCTAAGTTATGCCTGATAGGTATTAGCATTTTGAAATTCTGAATTTTTGAATTTCTGAAAAATGCGAATAATGTGTTATATCCTTAAAAATTTAAATAAAATTAAAAGTACTTGGAACACCTTTGGTTCTGAAGCGTGGATTTTCAGACTACTGGTAGGGAATACAGACGAAAAATGAACCATGAACTCTATAAAATTTTTATTAGAGATGCATCCAAATGAACGCCATAAATCTCGAAAAGGTTCGCTGATTATACCTTTGCAATGATTGTATCCTTGCAAATCCCTGATCGATGAAGAACGACTAAAAGTCGCCATATCTAGACCAGTAAAATTGAGGCAACTAAAATCTTTTGGCCTAAATTAAGCCGATGGTGAAGATAGTGATTAATTGCAAGCGCTAATGAAATTATGGCCATACTATGGAGTTTGAAATAGTAAAAACACTTTGTTTTGTATATTAAGTCAGGCTCTGTCGGCTTGGACTAAAATTCTGCACATGGCGCGGTGATATATCTGGGCATCAGTGGTTGTGGCAATTCTGCTGACAAGAATTGTACTTGTAAAGTCAATGGGATGTTGCTCAGTAATTCCACTCCAAAAATTGAGGTTTACTTGCAACATTTGTCAGGTTAAAATTTCCCAATCTCTCCTTCCCTAATTTCCCTCGGCCTAAGCTGTGATGTGTGCATGAAAGGGTTCTCCCCGGAGCTTAGACGATACTATAAAAAATAGCTTCTTGAACTTGAGTCAAACCAAGCTTATCTATAATGGAGACAACTCCCGATCTTCACTGAATCACTGAATGTCAAAGAATTTTTCTTTCGCGTCAAGACACTTTGAATAGAGGCTTCAGTCTACTGAGTGGTAACCTGCATGCCTTCTTCAACGCGAGTCGATTGGAGTGATCACTCTAGCAACTCGAACACTTGTCGCAGAATGATGAATCGAAAACAACCACCAAATGAGACCTTCATGACGTCAATGACATAGTTACGGAATCTGCTAGAGGGAGAGTAATTTATTGCCTTCCGTCTGGCTGTGTCTTCCATTGAAAGAACACTGCAGAACAATTGCGAGATCCAGTCGACGCGATCGCTAATCCGTTCCTTGTTTCTACCATCCTTGTAGAGCCGAACTCGGCCGGAAGAATACTATCTACCCAGACTTTAAGAGTTCGGAGATCAAGATCAAGAACCCGTAGTGGATATCGCAAGCCTAGCGCCATGTTCTGTAATTCCATAAAAAATGCAATTAATTTCAGCAGGATGAAACATTTAATCATCCCCACATTATCCCTTCCTTGTTTTTGAATCTACCCTTCTTTCCAGCACTGGCTCAAAATTTTCGACAACTATGCTTGTCTGGTCTCTCTCGACTTTGCTTCGTACTGGATTATTATAGAATTGGTGTTGCCAGTCTTTAAGCATTGTCTCTGAATAGCTAAAGTGTTCCCTTGTCCTACTTTTCCTAAATTTTTCCGTAATAAATTGAAAACCAGAAATCTTGAATATATTGAATGTGCCAATATAATTTATAAATTCCAACCGATAAATGAAGACGTGTATCTTTAAAATTCATTCGAATGTAGTGAACCAAGAAAAACGATATGACTTTTGTATCTAAAAAGTCAAGATCTTCCAGGGGAAGAAGAGATTTTTGTTCATTTCATTTCCAGTTGCAGTTTCCTCAAGGAAATGTCTACAGCTTACGGCAAATACACTTTTGCCAATGTTCGTCCATAAATGGAATGATAAATGCCGAGGTACACTTACCGCAATAAAAACGAAAAGAAAAAATCTTCTTCCTGTAGACCTTTGGCAACATCCCTATATCACCATTTGAGAGCAATTTTCAACGTTCATGCACAGAATGTGAATATCCCGCATACTTCTATAGCAATAATTACATTGTTACATACCCGCTTCCACGTAGGATGCTGAAATAAATTGCGCTACCGGAACTTTTACTACGTCGAGATAAAAGCATTCCCTTAAATATTAATAGAGTTCTGTGTAACTTGAAGGATTTAAATGTTGACTGCATGCAGAGAAAGTTGTGATATGCAGCATGATAGCTTCTTTATTTTACGTTTTCAACAAGGGCAATATTGTATGTATGAGCTTCTTTCCTGAATGTATATATATATATACACATATTAGTAGTGCACATGCATAGACATCAGGTCCGAAAAACACGAAAAGCTGTTAAATTCAATGTCGTCTAGTACCGAAGGATTTTCCTGACAAAAGGCCAAGTACTAAAACCACTTAACGTAGTTAACTCAATCTCTGGAGTCAACTTTTTCAAATTTCGTTACGGAAATCATTTATGGAGCTTCAATGTGAATTTTGCTCATGGTATTTTCAACAAAGCCGATTATCCGGATTTTTGTTCAATTAACAGGCAGTGAGCTATATTAAAATTATTAATAGATATTATAGACCTGCGATTTAAATGGAATTTTGTTCGTACTTTTGCAGGTTATGGTGAATTATTTATTCAACTGCATGGAAGGAAATGGAAATTTGGTGTGGTGTGTTTGTATGTAAGGAGATCTAGGAGATATTTAGATTCTTCAGTTAATAATTAATATAGGAATTTTGCGTTGCTAGTTTTCTATGAATGGTGGTTTGCAGGATCAGTAATCAACTTGCTTGCAATACGTTCAACTTGACCTTAAATTAATGGAACGAGTGATTTTAGAAGAGAGAAATTTATTGTTTGATTACTTTTTGTTGTAACATGTTCGAGTAGTAATATACATGAACAGCGACTAACAAATTTCCTGCAAGAGCCAAAAATATTTTATTGACCTTCAGCATTTTTAAATTAAATATCAACTCATTCTTTGATTTTGAGAAATGTTCAAATGTGAAATCGCAAATCAAATGTTGTCCTGTCGAAATGAATATCGCTTTGACTATATACAGAGTGTATCTAAAACATGTCGCCAAACTTTACAGACTTTTTTTGGTATCCACAATTAGCCACAGACTGGAAACATTTGTAAGGATAAACGATTTTTCAATGATATCTTCTCTCAGTATACTCTGGCACCTAATTCGTATAATTAACATATTAAATATGTATACATATATATATCAACCCAAGAGAAGTTGAAAATTAGAAAATTAATGGAAAATAATTGATAACTGAAGAACATAAAGTGAAATAAATAAATACTTTGCAAAAACTTTGAAAGAAGCTACAAAGTTTGCGACATAAACAAAAGTTAGCTCTTCTGTTCACATGCGCTTAAATCAGATCACAATTTCCAAGTAACTCTCCAAAATTTCATGCACTTTTCTAATTGCATAAAGTTTCCCCGTTTTTTGTTTCCGCTTTACTTCATTTAGATATTTATAGTTTCTTCAGAATGCACGAAAAATAGCTGGAATAATTCTTTTAGGCAAACTTAAAATCCTTCCCGTCGACTAATTTTCTCCTTGGTGTTTTTTTTTTTAGTCACGGTAGATGCTCTGTGAGAATTACACCCAAAAGGACACTTTGGCTGCAGTATGAAAGTCAAACCTCTTCCCACCATTATGCAGACCAAGCACTAAATTTTACGTCAGCCTCTGCTGTTAGTTGGAAGAGCAACGGATGAAATAATTAACAGCCCCAGAAAATGTTACACCGAAAGTTGTTGGTGCTCAGCTCCATCCTTTGGCTCACATCTTATACAAGCTTTTAGGTACCGGAGTTTCTCTGTTCTGCCCTAATTCTTGGCTTTTTAAATTTGATGTTTTAATTATGAAATTTTTACAAGAGTTGACTTCGTGTTACGCTTGTGTTACATAAATTTTTTAATTTATGTTTTGCGAAAACATTTTAGGAGTGTTGCGAGTGCTCCAGTCCTCGAAGGGATCTGTGTGGTCAATCTCAGATTTCTTATTGCGCATAAATAATTAGATTGTTAAATTATTGAAATTTATGGGTGAAAAACTCTTGAAGAATTTCGGAGGTCTTGACATAAAAGAAATAAGAGGAGATGTACTGGCATACATTAATCACACGTCAGAGACTTTTTTAATCTAAGTAAAGGCAACTAGATACGAAATTTACCATTGCGCTGCAAGATATAATTTTGTATAAATGTATAAATCAAGGATGCAAAGTGTTGTTTTAAATTATCAGAAATGCTAAGCTAATAATTAGTCCTATTAAATTAATTGAGCCAAAAATTTAGCCTCCGAAATCGTACGAAATTTAATAATTGTTGGTATCTATTTAAACAAATGTTAGACTACCTCATGTTCTGATTAAAAAGTCAAAAATAAAAACAGATTCCTATTCTAGATATTCTCAACGAAGAATCTACATACTAAGCCTGTAGAGTTGTTGAGAACCAGAATCAGAACCATATGCAAAGGATTTGAATATTCATGACATTAATTCCGGTTTCCATGAAAAACGATTTCAATTTCCATCCCTTGTCAGAAGAGACAAGCGGAAAAATTATTCTCTTGTAATTCTATCTCAGATTATGTAAGGTTGTTAATTGCGTTTTGCTAGCTAAATGTGGATTTTCGCCTTACAGTCTTTTGCACAATATTAGATCAGCACCTCACTTGAAAATACGATTCTGGATGGGGCATTTTTTAAATTAAATTAGAAATGTATACGAGGATATTTGCTCTTGAAATTGTCCTACTATGCTAGTCCGGGGAGATTAACTTCGATTTACCAGGCAGAAACTCCAGCTTTGGTTCATGCGTTGGACTACTTAAGGAGCTGGACAATGAAGCAGTAATGAGATGCATGAATCAGAGGTAAATTCGTTTCTCGTTTCGTACTCCTTTAAAAATGACGTAAAGCCATATAGGCACCGAACAGATGGACATATAAGCCAAAAACAGAAATACAGAGGGCAGAGCTCCATGGCCCGGGACCATATTTTGTAATTGAGGGAGACAAGATAAAGGATGACCCCGCACACTATCCAGATTTCACCCCTTTTAACTTCTTTTCATGGTTAATAATAAAATGCAAAGGAGAAATTATTGAAAGATATTGAAGATGCTGCAATCAAAACTAGAAACATTCTAAAGTTGTCAAATTTCAAAAGAAGATTAAGACGAGGGCAGTGGCGTGCATTAGTAATAATGCAATTTCAAGAAAATGGTATAAAAAGATTGTTACTGGACTTTTATCTACATTTTTTATTTGCATGAAAAATTCCTAAAAAACAGTTTTCTTAGCATTATTTTTATATATGAATACCAGAATACGTAATATGCCGTCATAAAGGAAATAATTGGGGAGTTCCAGAGTTTATTCATATTCATCGTAATATGACGAGAAATTTGAATTTCAAGAAGATAAAAGTGTGAAAACTTAAAATTTATGAGGAATGAGACTATTGCACTGAAAATTTTAAAGGCATCGAAACGGGATATATACGCGGTGAAGAGCGATTCCCCTACCTATTATAGGAATAGGGACGCCGAGAACCCAAGAAACAAATAAGAATATTCCGCGAGGCGCCTAAAAACCTTTTATTAACGAGTCGCCTTGTATCCCCAAAGCCGTAAATCTTCCCCCACCACTAATTACCGAACACCCTGTATAATAATACAGAGCAATTATTATATTCTTGTTCATTGTTATGATATATAAAGATTCTGACATACTAACGTTTTATGCAAAACAGAAACACGAATATATTAGAAAAACTGAAAAATCCTAAAATGCTATTTATACACTTGCTTAAAATATTTGCGGAGTAGAGGAGTTCATGGAGAATAAATCAGGATATTTTATTACTTCATGAACCCTATGGATTGAAACGATTGCAGCAGTTAGGGTCATATTTTAAAAAGTATTTCAGAGTCAGGCACTGTAGGAGCGCTTAATGGACTTCACTGTAAATTAATTTTAAAGCAGCCATCATCCTGGTAAAAGAACTTCCTTTAAGTTAGTTTCAGCTATACATTTCTTTGTTGCAATTTCGTTTGTTCGAAAATAAATCATGGCCACTTGGTTCGTACATTTGCAAAGAGTAGCAATTTACATAATGGTCATGTTTCCGCAAATCGCAGTGAACTCACTTACTAGAGCAAAAATGCTGTGCAAATTAATCTTGCATGATTCTCCTTCGTTTCGAGTAAAAATGCATTTCTGACTAAAGTGCACCGGATTCGCTTTCTGTCCCATGCCACCATCATTTTAAAGGCCTTTAGATTACCATCATGCTCGTAAGACCATCCACAGCAGCGCTATATTCGAAATTGTTCCATCTACAAAAAGAAACCAGATACGAACAAGATGGTAACAAAGAGAACAACAGTGCCATCAAACCGTATCCTCTGGAAGGCAGAACGAAAACCGACGAAACCCAAAATCTAGTAAAGTCAGAGCCAAAGAGATGCCTTGCAGTGACAGATAAAATACGGATACGGGGAGATGTTTAATTTTATGACGGAAGCTACTTTGTACATAATTTAGGTTAGATGTTGCATAACAGAGAAAACTGAGGAATTTCCTTTCCTCTGCGTGAAATGGTTGCTTAGGAAATTCTTTTTTCAAGAAGCATCCGCTACCGTATAGAAAAATTCTAGACCATTTCAAAAAAAAATATGCTGACATCATATAATATAATCTGCATACATTTTAAATGAACAGTACAGTACAGTGGTTTTTTTTTAAATTATAAAGTCGGCTTTAGATATCTTTAGTGAAATAAAATCTCCACTGCATGAAACTCAGAAGATTCTACGAATCCCTATCCGCAAATTTTCTAAAATAATAGATGTAAATTTAAAGGGGTTTTCAGATATTTCGCTGCCTTTTGTCGCGAAATTACCACACCACGTCTAGCATATGCTGTCGATTTTGCAATAAGTTTTCAAGGATTGGAACCACAAATTCAGTAACTGCCCACAATAAGATTAAAATAAAAGCAATCATTCTCACCTTTTGGAAGTCAATCCGGCTCGAAGGACCAGTGTAATTCAGCGGGGGAGTTGTTGACTCAGGAGTAAAGCTAAATAATTGGATAGAAATCTAATAATCTAGGAAAGTACATATGAACAGTAAAATCGGTGGGTAAATATGATAACATGCCGATAGACTAAGAAAGGTAGGAATTAGATCATCGTGTGAACTGACCGCAAGAAAAGTTATAAACATGGAGCGAGGAAGACTCTGATGTTTAACCTCTCTGACCACTGAGCACGGTAGCTTTGAAGACCTAAACCCAAACTGGTTAGATGTTAGATGGTTGTTGTATTAACATGGTCCAGGAAATGCGAAAAAAATCTTTTTACATAAAAACAAACTTGGATTTGAGACACTCAAATAGAAAGTTTGAAGTTGAAAATTACAAGAATAAGGAATTTTGATTCGTTGAACGCGCTTGTCCTTGATAGATTTGGAAATTGGAAGAAATTTATAGAACTCATCGCTTAATTGGAAATTGGACAGAACTTTTGCATATGAATTAAGCTTTACGGATTCAAAGCATTACAAACATAGAAACTAAAACGTTTGAAATTTCTATATATTTGTTTTCAAGACTCCTTAAAGTTGTTGATACACAAACGTCTTCCAGTTAAATTAATGTAAACATTTTTCGTCTAATTTTCTGTTTTACTGAAAAATAATCAAATTTCTACAAAGTATTTACACTCAATTTGAAATTCCCCTTAAATTCTGTAAAATCAATGACATTTGCCTCAGAAAAGAGTTTCTCACTTTATATCATAAGCGTTTAGGATCTTGGATCTTGGAAAAAAAATCCATTCAACTCGGCGATGAGCTACAGTTAAAAGCTTTCAAAATTCCATCACCTTTTTCACTTACAAACAGCAAAAGAAAGCAAAGCATGAAGCACCCATGACTACTATTAGCCTCATTGATTCACATGCAGTGCCGTAAAAGCTTTTCCGCATTTCCAATTCGACTTTTTATTTAACACTTTTAGCTTTCTTGAGATGACAAGGCTGAGCGGAAGGCAGTTCCTTAAGTAACTTTCTTCGCTCCAATTTAGTTTATCCGCTTTTTCAGCGTAAAAAAATTCAGAAAATAAACAGATCCCCAGCTGTGAAGAAGTTCAAGTGACTCCCAAATGTGATACTATTCCATGGAATGCTATCTAAAAATGCGAAAAAATTTCTAGGATTCCTTCCTGATTCCATGTGAGCAATACTACTATATCCATATTTCTTTCACATTTCGTGCAAGGAATTATATAAGTTGAATTTGAAATTCATGTTTATAACTTTTTTCATCATATCTTTTACAGAATTGTTGCCTGTTTAAGGGCTTTTCAGAATACCACTCCTCATGTCTTTAGTTAGAAGTCCCTAATACTTTGAGCTGGAATCAAAATGAAAATGCAAAGTCCGAAAAATATTAAGTAGCTATTAGCAAAATTAAATACCACCCTGTGTATACAGTCATCAATATATTTAACACCTTCAAGATGGAACCCTCTTAGTCAGAGAGCTATCTCATCAAAAGGGGGTGGGGTGTAGGAGCGCTGTTCGTGAAGATTTCCGAGATTTTAGAATTTTCGAAAATTCACGACCTTTTCTAAAAAATACCTTGCACTACTCTAATTATACAATAATACGGGATTTTTACTATATTGACTGGCAGGTCACTATATTCAATCCATCTTCGAGTATAGGCTGGACGTAGTTGGTGCGTGAACCAAAAATTTAAGGAGTGGATGCGTGGAATTGTGAGAGAAAATGATTTCATCAAATTTCACTAGCTTAAAATTGTGAAATCTACAATGGAGTTTAAAAAATGAAACAATCTAATAGCTTCAAAAGCACAATTATGCTTATTATCGACCTTTTTGACTCAGCATAAATTTGGGGAAAAGTTGAAAAATGCCACATAAAAGTGTGTGTAAAGTGTGATAATGTGTAAAATAGGAGGATACTACTGTATGCA
>QYTT01093864.1:32197-52763 GCA_006980735.1 Dasypogon diadema | reverse complement strand
TTTGGATGTTGGATGTTCAGCTTTCGCTATTCTTCACGTCCTTCTTCAATTGACCTCTTGGCACTTTTCGCCAACGCATTGTCCACCTCGCCGTGAATATCGGACGCGTCTCCCAGTTCAAGTCGTTTCAGTTCGTCCGTTGTTGTTGCAATACTTAATTGCTTCAACCACTTCGGAACTGCCGATGTCCCTACTTTTATCCGTCTCAATGACGTTACATATCGGAAATAAATGGCCCTCTAAAAATTATTGGGAGCCGACTTCCACAGAGGATGGATTTTTCCATTCAGCCGATTTACCAACGGAGATTCATCTTGATTTTCTATCAATAATTAAAACATTGAGGGCCGTATGCACCAAGCTGTCTTAGCTTGTGACAGTCATAAAAATAGTCAAATTTACGGACAAATATTAAACGCTCTATGGCAGTTGAATCAAAGGGTACCACGTCAGTATAAAATAAAAATGAATTTTACTGGATTTATGACCGTCACAAATTAAGGCAACTTGGCGCACACGGCCCTGAGAGACCTGTTATAATGAAATGGTTTTTCAAACCATCGCTGTACCCAGAGAGTTTCTTGTGCAGATCATGAAAATAAAACCCCAAACCATCAATCCCATGCAGCTCATTCCTTCGTTACAAAACTGTATTTGTGCGTCTAGTATTCGTGTGCAGAGGCGGTCTGTTATGGTTTAATGCAAACCCTTACTGTGTAATATCAGAGATATCAGAATTTTTTACTGAGTCCATTTTTCTGCCGTTGTGAATTACTAAACCGTTCCACTATCGATGAAAGTTTCCTGAAAAAAGATGATGCCAGTGATCTATTAAATGGAAAATATTGGGATGTATTATATGAGTTTCTTGGTTGCAGTTAAACATCGGAAACCTTTATTAGTAAAGCTAGTCAATTAATTCGAAAACGCTTTGAAGTAAATGCATCAAATTTGACACACGAATACATAATTAAAATAAAAATATTATGGCAGAAGTGAAGCGAAATCCAGAAACTCATTCAGAAAGTTTTCACACGAATTTTGTAATTTTTTTTATTTAGTATAAATTTTCTATTCCACTTTTAACGCAAAAATAATTTGTCACTACGTCCCGCGAAGTTGTTTAAAATACTTTTTTATGCAAAAAAGTCTACATTATATATAGAGTATACGAAAGGTAAAAAGGTGGTGAAATATCTCAAAAGAGTGTGGTTTTGGATTTTGGAACATGAAGTGCTGCGATTATGTCAACCCGGCTATCGGTAAAATTTATTCAGGGTTGCGTAGGGGTGGCAAATATATTTCCTTCTCGCATTCGCTTAAAACTTGTGAGAGCCCTGATTTTACCTTACTTTACTTATGGTCGCTCTGTTTTTTACTCTAAATTGGATAATTCGTGTGCAAGTAAACTTGAAGTTGCTTTTAATGATTGTGCTCGATTCATTTATGGCCTTCGTAGGTTTGACCATATTCCTTTTTTCAGAGATAGGTTGGCTGGCTGCTCTTTCAATTTGCACATTGATCGCAGAAACCTGTTGTTGTTATTTAACATACTTAATACGAATATATCGAGTATCTAAGAGAATTTTCTCAAATCTCCTCTTTCCCATGTAACAGGTATCCAATCGTTCCACGCTTTTCGGGGATGTTATGCAAGCTCTATCCTCATCCGGATGGCAGATCATCCACTTGTGGAATGATCTTCCGCATGGTACTCAGGCTTTTGGCGCTGTTAATGCATTCAAACCGCTCATCATTACACATATTATTTAGGAAATTTCAGTTTTGTGTGTTTTAGACAATTTGCGTCGTTTATGAGGCTCGCTTATGAGCCAAAGTGATCTGTAGATGACATTTTAAGCTCAAAACAGCTCCTGAATCCATACTTGGTAATTGAATTAAATATTTGGGACAAAAGTTGCAGAACACAAAAACGGGCACATAATGATTACTTTGAGCTTAATTGCTCTCAAACGTTATTTCAAAAATTTTTCCCAAAACCTCATCTTTTCAAGACGTTCCACCATCTCGTTACTTTTTGTATCCTTTGTATATGAAGAGTAACATAAGTTTAGGTAATAATTTGTTACGACCAAAAATATCTGTCCTACACATAAACAAGTTATATACTTATAGGTTTATCGAGAATAAAATATCGTCTTGTACCTGATCTGTCTTTTTGTCTACATGAAATTTCGAGAAAGAAAAAGGGCAAGCTCTTTATAGCGTTGCATTATTAAACCGGCAGTATTTTCATATAACATTGGTTTCTCTTTTCTAAAATGAAAACCCTTGTTCCGGTTCTATTCCTACCTGAGAATACAATGCCAGGAAATTTCAAACGATAAAATTGGGAAAGAAAAATAATTTTTGATAGGAGTGGAACGTGTTTGATGCTTTAGATTTTTTGAAAGAGTTGCGACGGTATAGAGTTGTGGTATATTAATCGAAAGGGGAACAAACAGTCTTTGATATTGCGAAGAGAAAGGGGTGTTAATGGTTTTTTTTTTAAATCCATTGTTTTTGTAAAATAGGTGATAAAAGCCACAAAATTTTGAGCTAAAGTATTCATATCTCCAGGTTGGTGAAGGGAAATGGGGTGGGGAATGACTCTTCCAAAGGTTGCGGAGTATAGGATGGCCGTCCATTTGCCATATCCATTGAAATATGCCGCCTTAAAAAAATTGTGTCCGGTCTGGTACCTGCAAGTACATATTAAATCATAACTCCGGAAACATTAAATGTACGGAAACCTAATGGGTTTTGTTTTGCAGGCAATTGACCAGGTTTTTTTTAGGTGTCGACTTCATTCATGTATATGCTTCCACTCAACGAATATTATCTTTTAAACATAGACAATTTTCTTTTTTCCATAAATTTTAGAAAAAAATTACATTTTCCGCGAAAACTTTCGCTATAATATTTTTATTTCTTCCTTTCTTTCTAACCTAATACGATTCAAACCATGCAATTAAGAAGAAAAACTAGATTATTATTAAAACGGGCGCTTGATTCGTTGGGTTGTATGTTTATTATTTTTGTCATTTTAAAGTGTCGCCCTTGTTTAGAATTGCTTCATTGGGATTTACTTAAATTAATTAGTAGGTAGTTACTGGCTTCTCCATTTTTTATGAATAAATCTGCTGAATGGGATTCGGGGACGCTAACAGTATATATTATCGTCCAGTAATATTTGCAATATTCCAAGTTGTGAGATGATTGGTATATTTAGATGGAATTTAAACTCGCGATCCTTAAAAGATGAGCTACAACACCACAGACACCTTGGAAATTTTCTTTAAAGAATTTAAAGTCGTACAGATCGCACGTAACCGTCTCAAAAAAAATTCCATTTCCACCCAAGGGACTGGGACTGGCCTTGTGATCTCGCATCAAACTGATGCACCCCATGTTTCACTGTTTAGGAAGTGTAATTTATTTAAATGCTTTTACTACCCGTGAGCCGATATATCGGCTTTTGTAGAGCTTTTTCTATTTTATGGAATGTAAGTGTTAGTATAATTTAGTTAAATTATTAAATTGAATTATATTTTGAAGTGAAATCCACTTCGAAGAACACTTGTGTTCAATTGCATTATAAGTATTAGTAAAAACATTGATATTTTTTAGCAATATAAGACCGCTTAAACGCATTTACGTAATATAAATAGCTCTTTTTTAATAGAAACTAGCTTGACGAAACATTCGCGATCATAGCTTTAATTTCTAGCTTACGCGAGAGCTTGTAATTCCTGCTATGAGTTTTTTCTGCACCGATTTTAATGACTCCAACACTAATCGAAAACTTATCAACTGAATATGGAACATCAGTAATAAAACTTTAAAAAAAAGTCCAAACGAATAAAATAGGCGAGAAACAGATTGTAGCGTTTCGGTTTGCTCCACGACATAATTCTGTTTCTCGCCTACTTTAGTTTTATTAAAGTTTATTTTTTTATTTTTTTTTTTAAGTTTTATTACTGATGTTCCATACTCAGTTGATAAGCTTTCGATTAATGTTGGAATCATTAAAATCGATGGAGAAACAAACTCACAGGAGGACCACAAGCTCTTTGCGTTAGCGTTTTAATTATATAGAATATTCTACTCATGGGGTGGATTTCTAATCAATGTAAGATTTCCGCAATTCAAATACAGTGCAAACATATGTCAAGTAAATGAAAAATATTTTCCTTTAATATAGGGATGCATATTTTTATACCCCAGAAGCTTCTTTTAAAAATATTTATACCTTATGTGATAGATAGGGTATATTAGTTTTGATGCAACGTTTGTAACACATAGAACCAATAATGCTAGAGCATGGTCATAATGTGAAAACAAATCGATTTAAGCATGTCCGTCTGTCCGTCCGTCCGTCCGTCTATATATACGATAACTCGAGAACGAATTGAGCTAGAAGCCTGAAATTTGGTATATATTACTTTCAGAAAATTTCCAAATTTTCAAATTTAGTAAGCAGCAGTTTTATGAGACACAACCAATAAAATGAAGATAGCTCATATTCCCCCTCTCCTTGGTCGGGCCGCCACATTGGAATTTTGAATTATTGGACATAATTCGAAGTGGAAGCAACCTATCACTTTAAAATTTTGTACATATGTGTTTTATAAGACTCCAAGATGGAAGAAGGAAAACGAACCACGTCCTCCCGCTCTTTGGTTTGGCCGCCATATTAAATTTTTGGATTATTGGACATAATTCGAAAGTGAAGTGACTTACCATTTTAAAAGCTTGTACAGATGAGTTTTATGAGATTCCAAGTCAGAAAAACGAAAATAAGCCATGTCCCCAACTCCTTGATCGGACTGCCATATTGCATTTCCAGATTATTGGACATAATTCTAAAAGGAAGCATTACTTTAAGATTTTGTACAGATGAGTTTTATGAGATTCCACGTCAGAAAAACAGAAATAAGCCATGTCCTTCACCTCTTGGCCGTCCCGCCATATTGAATTTCCAGATTATTAGACATAATTAGAAAAGGAAGCAACCTACCACTCGAAAAGTTTTTACAGAAGTGTTTTATATAGGGTATCAAGTAATTAGCCTAAAGCTGATTATATATTTTATGTTTTATTTCTAAAAACTAATCATTTTATTGCAACACAGTAAGCTGCGTGGTGTTCTGTGAAAATACCATTACTAATATTTAAGATTTCGCTTTTTGTGCGATACATTTATGGTGATCTCCTGAAAATTTAGACTAGAAAGCATACTTAAAAGTAATAGTAAAAGTAAAAGAAGGTGCAAAATATTTTTTACTTCAAATTTAGAGGTCGTTATTAACTAAATTTATTGAGTGGAAATTTTTTTATAAAGCGTAAAAGATATAAATTTCCCCCGAAGTTAATATCAAAATAAATACCACTTAATATTAAAAGTTTAGTTGTTATCTTCCATCTATCATGCATACATTTTTCTCTATGTTTATATTAAAGCAAATACTATTATTTTCTTTAATTAACGTTTCATTTGGAAGTTATTGTAATGAGTCCGATTTTTCAAATTGAAAATTTCGACACGTTTCGAGATCCCTGGATTACGAATCCACTGTTTTTAGAGAGGTGTTTGTATGTGCGTGTGTATGTACGTTCGTACGTTCATGAACTTTTTTTTCGTCTCGAATATTTTCGACACATAATTGCATATTGAACACCTGATAAGGTTTGCAAAAGATTTGAATTGGCGGTTTTTTTATAACAATTAAACTTTCAAAAGCAAGGCAAAATGGCCAAATGGGGAGTTGACAGTGTGGGTAGGCGATTCGCACCCGGTTTATTTTAATTTTTACATTCACCCGATATTTACTATTCAAATTTCTTTAAGATTTGATCATAACATGTTTTCCTAGGTATATAAACCTTGTGATCTTCTTATTCTATGTCTTTTTTCCTTTTAAGTCTTATTAGTGTACATCGTATTATTACTTTGATCAGTACTAGTCAATTTTCGATTAGCTGAGAGTCCTCAGAACTTTATCCCCAAAGTATATAATAAGTATTTCAAATTATGTATAATATTGCAATTTCAAAACGTCATACTAACCTGTTCATATAGAAAGTCATGTTGAATTTAACACAGTCATAGTAAACAATGCAAAATAATAATTCTAAAACAAGCTTTTAGTTTGAAGAGTGTTAAATGTGAACCTTAGTGAAAACTTCCTAAGTCAATTGGTAGTGTTATATGTGAAACAATTTAAAGCACTTATATTTCGATTTGTTTGAAAGCGCCTTTACATTTACGCAGATTATTTACATATTTTGTTCTAATTTATCGGTAAGCACTTCAAGTTGCCAAGCTTACCATTATTTTGACATCTTCCTGTAAATATGTGGTACAACCATAGTCTGTTTAATTTTATATGGTTTGATATTTAGACACACACAGATAGTATATTATTCCTCTATCATCCTGCACTTTTACTTGCGACTTCATGACGAAATAATTTTAGGTGTCTCAGATTATAGCCCCGATGTTTCACATTTTCTGTCGTTAAGGCCAACTCTTCCAGCCAGACAGTAAATATGTTTAATAATGGTTCAGCAAATGTATTATTTGCAGGTGAAGTTCATATGTTGGTCGAGAAATTTTAAATAATTCGCATATTCTATGTTCTTCTCTCCAATTACGAAATATGCCATCTCATGAACCCAGCAGGAAATCGACCCATTGATGAATGCGGTAATGAATTATTTCATGGAAGCGTAATAGGAGTCGTTAACGCAATTACGTGATAATGTAAATTGTAAGGTAAGAGACATGGTTGTACAGACAGTATTGTGCCAAAGAGATTTGTGTTTTCTTCTTTGCTTGTATGTATTTCTTAATTGTGAGCGAAAGCTCCCGGATGTTCATTAGAACAAAGGAACAAAAGAGAATAACGTTTGAAATTGAATATTTAAGTGGAACCTTACTTTTACTTTTATATTTTCCTCCATAAATCAATGAAAGAATAATGTACGAGAGGATAACTCATGAATTGCCAATTACATCCTTTACATCTATGACGGGGATGTATAGTAATGTACTTGAATTCGTTACGTCATTAAGGAAGTAATAAACGCACTTCTTACTAGATATATGCCACAATAGTACATGTTATATACATATAGGAACTCTTGCCGTTAAATAGAATAAGAAGAATTTGAAGAATAATAAAAGTCCTAGTGTCAATAAGATGGTAATGCAAAGAGTAAGGTAACAGGGAATTAATGATAGAGTATGCATATATACATATTCCTGTGAATAACCAAAGTAATCTGCTTCGGGATATTTACGTCTATCTCTCATAGGTATAAAAATCTTAGGCCAAGCAAGAACTTATGTCTTACTGAGAATTGCGAGAGGGCTATGAGAGCCAAATATTAAAATGTAAGAAACAAAGGAATAGGAAGGATCTGGCTTAGACAGAAAACATTATTGGCTTATGGAGGTGTTCCGGTGCGTGCTTGCTGATCTCCAAGAAAAGTGAAAAGCGAGGTGCAAATTATCTGTATTAATTATTTAGTGTTCTCGTCCCTATCTTATCTTGAGCATTGTAGAACATGAAGATGGTAGCAATAGTTTCTAACACCATATATGGCGACATACGCCGTACTACTCAAACTTAATACATTAAGTCGACAAACGACAAAAGCATTAGTCTTCACCCTACATTCACGGTAATCAATCGAGTGAATACCAATTGAAATGAAATGCCAATGAAATGAAATAAATTCAATTACAATTTGCACCCCATCACATCTACTACTAATCAATAACACAATTTAACTCTATCATACATCTACATATCTAATAATATCACTCACCTTGTCTTTAAATTATATTCTTATAATTTCACACGGTACCATTTATTGCTCGGCACTTCTTAACTCACTCTTAGCTCTAAATAGAGCGAGGAAAACTACTCTAGGGTAAAAAGGGACTACCTCACTTCTCTCTTGTATACCAGTACATTTAAACTAAAGGATTCGGGAGTGGTTAAGTCATAAAATCCCGGTTATCTTCTCAGGTTATTCTTGGTATTTACCAGTTAGATAACGTAAAGAAGCACTTTTCGGGCCTACAAGATGAACAAGTGCCCAGAAACAAGGCCAAATTATATTGAAGCTCGAAATAGGTGCAATTCCATCATTAAAAAAGCTAAGTTGGTGGGGGTGGTTGCATTGGATATCTCGAAGACCTTTGACAGAGTGTGATATTTTGCCCTTTTAATCAAACTCCCAGCATTAGGTCTTGATGTTCTTTTCTTACTCGGATTGAAAGTTTCCTTTCTTATCATTCCATATATGTTACTTTGAACAAGCGCCTAAAAAATCAATGTCGGCATGGTGCAGGGCTGTGTGCTGTCCCCCACTATCTTTTATATTTTCTTTATACTGTGTAATTTCCCACGAATGCAAAATATGTACTAATGCACTCCTGTGGTATCCTTGACTTTTTCATCAAGGTATAGTATGCTCAAAATAAAGAAAGTATATAGTTCTAAAGCAACAGCTTTATTCGTTCTTGAATGAAATACGAAAACTTTCCTACCGCGGTATGAAAGGAATATTTAATGTTCAATCTAGAGTTTTATTCGCCTTTAGTGTTGAACAAGTTATAGATGGCCACAGCTTTTCAGCCAGGTTGACCTCTATTGGTTCAAAACTATTATTGATTAAGGACGGTAATGACATTGCCCCAAATTTTTTCAGTTTATGGCCTTTTCCATGAGAGCAATCCATATCTTTCAAAAGAGTACATTCCCTATGCCTATTATCTTTCTTGCATGCGCAATATGTATACCTATGTTGAAATTCTCAAAGGATCTAGTATTTTGGAAAAGTAGATTCTTCGAGAAGGAAACGTAGTGGAAGCAGCAAGTAAGCAATTTACACTTGCTGTTTACAGACTAAAAGTAACAATTTGGTTTACAGTTTGGGCGGTCAACAAATGTTTGATTTCCGCTCGACCCTGTATGATTTTTCCTTTTTTCCGCTTCATTTAAAATCTCGATTGTATATCATAGATTGTAGTATAGATTTTAGCTATATACATATAGCCACATATTTCTAGGGCCCCGTCCACAGTAGGATTTTAATTTCCAAACAATTGAATAAACTTTACAATGAATCACAAATAAATTTAGTCTAATTTGAACAATGTTATGTTCTTTATTAGAATAGAATACATTTTTTTCTTGATTCTGATAAGAGGGTAATAATAAGGCTAATATCATCAGCTAGAAGGGCTTCACAGGCCGCGCAAAGCTCAAGACCACTCGTATTGATCATAGTTTTGTTGATAAAGCAAGTTATAGCTAATATTAGCATACTAAGTAGTGAAGAAATAAATAGTAAAAAAAGTTGTTCACCTTTTTTTCTGGTCTAAGCAGAACAATGTTCGCAACTTGCATATTACACTTTAGGATTCATGGTATTGCGTTACGCTTGATGTCGAACTTACTATTTTTTGCTAAGCTTGTAGTGTAATAATCCTAAGATTTACAGCGCAGCCAAAATAAAGCATGTAATTATAAATTCCCTAGATTGCCATTTCAGTTGCAGAAGTTTTCTTCAGAAGAGCTTTCAATAATGTTTTGAATTGGAAAGCTTATTCTAATGTTTAAATATCCCGAAAAGCTCAAATGTGTTCGGTGTATATAAATGTAGACTTGCACTTGTGGATAATTTTATACAGTCATTTTGAGGGTGTAGAGGGATGATGTGTTGAACAATAGCAACTTTGATCTTTTCTTTAGTTTTCTATTCTTGTTTCTGCTTTTTGTAGGGTGGTATGTGATAATATTAGAAGTTGTCTTGCCCTCTTTGAAAGTGAATAAGAAAATATCAACACAGAAAGTGGTGGAAAGTAAAGCTTTCGAATTTACCTCGCAATGCGTTAGGTCGGAAGTAGCATGTGATTATAATTGCAGTAAGAAATATCGAAATAAAGCGTGTGTGAACATCAGTAGACTGAAATAGAATGTCCATAATCGGGTGTTATAGGAGTAAAGATGAATGTTAAAATCTGCCCGACCTCGAAATTCTAGGAATTAAGAATGAAATAAAACACTTAGTGCAACGTGATCTTTTATGCAATACGCATTCGCGATTGCCTCGTTTGATCGGATCGCTACAGTTAACCACAAATACAACTATAAAAGTAAAAATTTTCAAAAAATAGCCCAAACTAAAAGTGAAATGGTTCAGTGCTGATAGTTATGAATGAAAGTTACCTTGAAGTTGTTTACGTGTCACTGATTAGTTTTATTATCAGTTTTACATAAGCGATAAAGTGCAATTTAAGTTTATTTTGCTTTCCGATTTACTTTAATTTTCCCGGAAACAAATTTATTAGACAAGTGTTTTGCTCATGCATTTTTTAAAGTTCCTATTACGATTATTCTTTTCAAGAGCAATTTAAAATTATCAAAAGATTGCCAAAATACCCTTCAACTTATAGAAGAATAATAGGAATTACCCTTTACAGGTAAGTGTATGGATTATTCACACAATAGCCCAGCAATCTGACTACACTTACGTTTTAAAGTCAGATCGTTTACAAGTAAACTTTTACAGAAAATTTTATAATCACTCATGCACTCGTACCACTTTACCGAAAAAATTATAAACATCTTTTCCATTGCAAACGTTTTAGTGGACATTTTCCTTACTTTTCTTAATAGTGGACATTTTCCTTACTTTTCTTTCAAATGTTTTCTTAAAATTCCCATAAATAACTACTATTATTTCTCTGTTAAATTACAGAAAAATTTATATGTGCATTAATGTGTATGTAATATTTGGACAAATATTTAATTTAGAGACCATGTCTGACACTTTTATTTCTTTTTTTTTCAATAACCCACCACGTACCAGAGCTGATTGAGGCGCACGCCTAAAGATTTTCCCCTGCGTGAGCGCGGGTTCAATTCCCGTAAAGGAGCGGTGACAAGTGGTTGAGGCAATTCCTCTGACGAGAATTGTATTTGTGAAGCCACTGATATGTTGCACAGTAAAAATTTCATGCCAAAAATTGTGACCTACTTGCAAAATTTGTCAGGTTAAACCTTGTGGACGAAGAATATGTTTACAGTCTTGTATAGAGAGGCATCCGCCTGCAATGTGTTAATATTTCCCTATCTCCTCTTCGCTAAAAGCTCCCTCCGCCTAAGCTTGTTGTTGAGGGGGAAGAGCTTTTTTCTCACTAAAAAATTATGAAAATATCACAGTCGATATTTTCTCGAAAAGAGTACCTTCAAGTTTAAATTTTCAAGCTGGCTCTAGTCGGCAACGGAACACTCAAATTTAAAAAACTAGTCTCCAGTATATAGAGAATATGTCTTCATACCAAGATAAAAGGGCTAGCAAGTTTTAAAATGAAGACTATAAAATGAGAAACTATTAAAAGAATAAAGAAAACTTGTTTATAAAATTGTACTTTATATGGCGATTTTTCGCGATATTCGTGTATTTCTGAAGGTTTTTAATTATAATAAGTCTCATCACTACAGGTGCTTTTATTTAACACGTTCACGCCGGGGCTTTATTAGTAAGAGAGCTTTCTCAATTTGTATTTAAGTTTTCGTGTAATTTTCTCTTAAAGTTCTCGTGTGACCCACCGGTGAGTCATCTCGGCGTGAACGTGTTAAAGGATAAGATATCCTCAAAAGCTAAAAAATCTTTTCATTAACTCAGCTAAAATCGTTAAAATCGTTAATAATTACCGGCCAATGTTTACTCCCAATGCCCCATCATTGATATTTAAATGTGTTGTTTAGAAATATTGATGCCCACAATTAAAATCTTTATCTGTTTGGAACAACATGGTTTCTTTCCTGGCCGATGAACGATTACCAATTTATCTAATTTTACCTGCACTCTTATCAACTTAGATGATGGAAATATTGTCAAGGTGTCCTAATCAGATTTCAATAATAAATATGTAATTTCATAATGTAATTTTTGTAAATTTGCGTAATCTGGGTTTTTAAGATGTGTCGATATATTGCTTTAAATCTTACTTACATAGGCGCCATACTAATGTTATCCTGAATGGCTATAAATCTCACTCTTTTACCCAATCCCAGAGTCTCCCAAGGCACAGTTCTTGGTCTACTTGTATTTCTTATATACAACAACGATCTTCTTAATGTCATTAAATCACCATGTCTTCTGCCGATGACACGATACCCCGTTGAAAAGGTTCGCATAAGTAGCAACACTTTCAAATTACCAAACAGATGGCGCAATTAGCTGACAAGGACTTAGCTGACAAGGACAAATATATTTAGATTCTTATATAAGGCAAAAATTATGAAATATATAAGATTATTAAATTATAACAATAAAGGCAGGGATAGGAATAAAAAACGCTATAAAATTATCTACTTTGCAAAATATTTAATGGTGATTACTCATCAGACCATCTTCTCACCATTCTAATCAGCTCAGGGTTTAAACATTGAATATTTGCTTTTTATACTCTAGATGTAGGGTATTATAGGTTTGAGCAAACGTTTTTAACGCATCGAAATATTCATGATATACCGAAATAAACTACATGGCCATTAATGCCAGAAGAAAAGAAATCGTTTAATAGATGACTGTCTGTCTGTATCTGTTCGTCTCTCAGTCTGTCCACGAGTTATCTCAAGAGCGCCTTAAGCTAGAGACTTGAAATTTATTACACAGTTACTTTATTAAAATTGAAAGATCGAGTTAGTAAATGGGCGAATTTGGACAACTCCTTCATAGGGTTGCCATATGAAACCTCCAACTATGTCAAATATAAAATCGATATTTTCCTTCTAAAACGATAACGCTTCAAAGGAGACGAATAAAATTCGGCACACAAGTACTTTAGTAAAACCTAAATATTCTGGCCGAAAATTAACCAAATCGGCCAACTCCTTCAAAGTGCTGCCACATGAAAGTTTTATTTTTTAAAGTCGGAAATGTAAATTTTTTTCAAAAGCTTTTGCGATCGTCATGAAAATATGCATATATAGGTTTTCGAGATCGCTGATTGCGAATCCAAAGTCGGATTTCTTAAATTCAAAATGGCGGATCCAATATGGCCGACAATATTTTCTAAACGTCAATAGAATTTTGGCAGAATGACGGATATATAGGTTTTTGGGGCTGATGATTACGATTTTAACTTTAAAGCTTAAGAATTCAACTGGCGGTTGTAATGTTAACGGAATATTCACTGCCTGCAGATTTGAAGGTCAGCTACGAATATGTAAGAATAAGTAGCCGCGAACAATTAACTACAAATGCATTATTTTCTTTTCTTCTCTACGTCTAAGGTATAACATAATTGGTCTAGACCGATTAAAGAATCTTTCTTTGTTTCTTTTATGCCTAAAATTCTCAAGCGAATGAAAAACTCATTTCTGTCAAAAATTATAAATCCTCGTTTAGAGAAAAATAAAAAAATAATCCCCACATCTTATGAAAATCTTAGCATATTAATATAAAACACTTGTATGTGAGAAAATGCGATGGAATTCAAAAAAACACTTTAGTAATTTGAAATTAAAATTTGACAGCCATTTGAAATTGTTAAAAGCTTTTTTCATCTTCACTAAGGACATTACCAAAGATGGGAGAAATTGGGGATTTTTTTTCTAAATTTTAGACAATGGGCTCTATTCTAATGAATTTCGTTATGATCATATCATACATAATATAAAATTCATTTTGGAAAATTCATGTAACTAATGTGCTCCCTTAAAATAATCTTACCGGTAATTATGTAAAATCTTTCTTTGATTGCCTTTTCATATTAGATTATAATAAATAAAAAATTCGAAACATTTATAATTTTTATGTTATTGAAATTTTTTCTATAGATCGAGTTCTGTTAGCAAATTTATTAAAGGTATGTGAATTTGTTGCATTAAAAGCAGAGTTGAGACATACATATTATTTCAAATATTATATATTTTATTTTAACTACTTTTATTTCAATTACAGTATGAAATACTTTTGCGAATTAGTCTTGAAAAAGGAGTGTATTTAATAGCTATATAAATAACAAAATATTTAAAATACCTAAGTAATTCAATTTTCATTTGTTAAACTGCTAAATTAATTATAAATAATAAAATACTGCACTAGCGTTAAAGTACTTAAATTTTCAAGTATAGGGCATATAAATATACATGTTTTGCAACTTTTAAGTACTATTAATATGTGAAATCTTCTCCTGTACCTGTTAGGATTTCGATTTTCATACGTGGCGTATTAAGTTGTAAAATGCAATCGTAACCATAAGACCGAAATTCGAAAACCGATATATAGTGGTACTTACCAACCGAAAAAAGTTACATAACCGGCGATTTTATTTTACTAGGCGATTGCAGGGTGAGAGGGTGTTAAAAAGTGCAATTCAAAATAAGAGGACTAGATAAATTATTAGTGTGTATGGTCTGAAATGAAGGTGTAGATGACCTCTAAACGATACTGTAATGAAATGTAGTAGTTGCAGAGAGAGGAATGTTCAAAAATTCAGCCGAAAGGTGAAAGGGAACTAGGCAAGATACCGGCATGCGTGTGGTCTCATATAAAAGGCAGATGCATTCCCAATGCAGTAGTAGAATAAAATCTAGTGTTGTATGCGGCAATGTTCTATGCGGCCTTATTAAGTTCCTAAGGTATCAGCCTTTTTACTTTTAAATTCCATTTTTGAGCACCTCCTCGTACTGAAACTACTAGATTTTATTGTACTATCGCGTAGGAAATGCATCTCGCCTTTGTAGAAATATATACCTTTAAAGAACATTTTTTTAAGGAGAAATACACACTTGTTTAATTCCACTGCTTAATATGATTTTCACAACGCTTTTTGCCCTATACATAAATAATTAAATCTTTTCTTCCTAGATTGATAACTTCCTTGCTTTCATACTGGTACTGGAAATTCGTTTGAGAAGTGAAATATTCAAAGAAAACGAAAAATATATTTTATAATATTTTGCATTACTTCAATAAAATTAGTTCATGTATAGACGCTGACAAATTCATTCTATTTTACTTCAGAAAAAGGAGTTTTCTTGGGTATTCGCATAAACTAACGAAATAGCACTAATGTATGTAATGATTTGTTTCATTTACTTTTTAAAATTTCATTCCTGTCTTGTAGGTACAGAAATTATATTTTCATGTCTAAATTGATGCTATTAATCAAGAAAAAATGAAGACAAGTGTTTGATACTATGAACATATTAATTAAGTTCACGGTTTAACGGCTAACAACATCTACAGGGGCCAGTATATTGAATTTTAAGTTCTTCAAATGATACTTAACTCAAATCAACTAATCGAATCAAAAATTTTAAAACTTCCAAAGCGCAAATCGCAAACTTATAGGTAGCATTTCCAAGCACATCCGAACAGCATCTGGGCACACATAAGCGCGGCTGCCGCTCAATTTGTTACTTCGACTCCCCCGCGTTGAGGCCCCGTACCGCAATGTAAACATTGTTATTAATTTAAGAATTATTATTATTAAGGATGTTATGATTTTATTTTACACAACTAACAACTTCATGGTTTTCACACACCCGCAATATTTTTGAACGACCTATCCAATGACACCCCATCCCATGGGATAGACGAGAAAAAAAAACAATTCCCACTTTACGTGTAAGGGAGGTACCCAATTTTTACCACTTTACTTTAAATTACAGCTTTCTAGTATTAAGAGTCTCTGAGCTAAGCCGCGGACAGACGAACGGACATGCCGAAACTATAAGGGTTCTTTGTTGACTACAGAACCCTAATAACATATTCTGTACAAAATTACAACTTATTTAATTGCCAGCCGATTTATTTAATTTCAATGGACATTTTAATCCTACTTTTGTGATTATTTCGGTTTGGCAACACCCTCCAATTCATGCATCAAATATACATTTCTTCATGCATATAAATTTACCTTTAGTCCCCTTGAAGTCTCTAATTTGATGGAACGCACTGTAGATAGTTTTAACATCTCCCGTGTCAACAAAATAAAAGACCCTGGCGTATGTTACGACAGTAAATTTTATTTGATTCTGTTGAAATTGACTGCCAACACTTTATAGGTTTCTAATTCAGAATTAGATTGTTTTACACCTTTGAAAAACTTGTTATTTATTATTAGTTTGTCTTGCATTTTTACTCAGTTTTTTTGTTTTATAGAATAATTTTTTCACACCGCAATTATAAGTGGTTTTTTGCTTTGAACCCTAAAATTTTATTCCCAGACTTTTAAAAGAAATTAAAATTGTTTGTTGATAGCCTTTAGATCGCGAGTAGTAAAATAATGGATAAAAAGATAAATGGAGAAGTCTGGGCATGTGTCGCACTGGGTACGTATAAGCCAGGGAAAAAAGATGAATTCGACAAGAATGACGAAAAAGCGTTGGCGATGATCACGTTGGCGGTGAAATCATCGCAGCTCATCCATGTTAAGAAGTGCAAAACAACGAAGGAAGAGAAATTCATTTATCAACCAACCTTCCTTCGTCAACTAGTGCAACTTCGGATGGATTAGGGTCAATCAGCCAACGACCATCTAGAGACATTTTTCTCGATTGTGTACCCTGCCAAAGTCAGGGCAAACAGGCCGGAGGAGAGTAGAACGCTACCCTGGACGCAGCATTGAAGGACATCGGTTGCAAGCAGTCGCGACACAACCGATGTATTCAAATTCTGTCACGGCGTTATCGTCGTGTACGTTGATGACATTATTTTGGCGTGAAAAACGAAAAGTGCGCTAGACCTTTCAAGCACGAACTAAGCCAAAGATTCGAAACTGTCGACAAAGGTCTATCGATTTTCTCTTAGGGATGGAGGTGAAAAGAGACAGCGAGCGCGGAAGCGTAAGCCTCCAGCAGAAGCAATTTATTTTGGATTTGCTAGATTTTCACCGGACTGTCAAGGACGAAATACCCCTCTCGATCCTGGACAGAAATCACATCATCGTTTTTTACTTTGAACCCTGAAATTTTATTCTAACAGAATCACAAAATATAAATTATATAACTGGCAAAGTCTTCAGGTTATTAGGTTTTTAACAAGATGTTCAAAATATTAAAATTAATATTATTAAAACTGGGATTAGTTCAACGTAGATTCGTTTGACCTCTAGCTTAAAAAATGAATACACCCTATATAGTTTATCAAGATCGATTAAGTAGTTTCTCTTTAGCAACCCTTGAAGCTCGACGATATTACCTTGATTAAATTTTCCGTATTAAAATAATACATTCTTTAATTGATTCGCCATCAATGTGCCATCACGTCTAGCTTGTAGGACACTCACGTTTTCGCTTGCGCTTTCTCGTATAAATACTAGATATAAATCCCGCATTATAAGAGTTTAGTAAATGGATAATATACATTTTAACGAACTAGATACATTTTTCGACAGCCTAACATCTTTCAAACGCAGCGTTTTTTCGAAAATTATTGAGTTAAGTTTGTTTTCTATATGGCATTAATCTTCATTCTCTTCTTCGCATGCGCTCCGATCTTCATAATTTTGTATTCTAATTTCACTATAATTTTTGTATTGTTTCATTAATATTTCTTGTTATTTTAGAAATTTTTGTGCAAAGCTGATTCTTATTAAAATTATATCTTCACAATTTCAATCAGTATTTTTATTTATTTCTGTTTGTTATTGTTTGAACTTTGTTAATAAATAAATAAATTATACTCTTTATTGAGTTTAGAATGCGGCAAAAGATATATTAAGAGTTTATTTTAACCCCTACCTACAAGAGTGAAGTATATTTCTATCCCGCACAATGTATATTGTTGTGTAATATTCGCACCATGAATGTATTACAAGGAAGATTAAAATTAAGTTCGTTACTCGCCATGTAGTACCGGGTTTGTGAACATGCTGATCGCGACGGTTTTTTTCATATCCCTGTAAAAGAAAACCAAAAAAATTATCAAACTGTGTTTCGATAATAAACAAGGAAAGAAGCTATAATTGGTTTAGACCAATTATTTTATATCCTAGACGTAGGGAAAAAAAGAAAATAATGCATTTGTAGTTAATTGTCCGCGGCTACTTGTTCTTACATATTCGTAGCTGACCTTCAAATTGGCAGGCAGTCCATTTCGTGAATATTCCGTTAACCTGTAGTAAACCCCGTCCACCATATCGGACCCGCCATTTTGAATCTTTAAAATTTGACTCCAGATTCGAAATCAGCCCCTCGCTGATATAAGTCCCATATGGACTTATTTTCATAATAATAGAGAAACTGTTGAAAAAGTTGGCATTTACGTCCGCCATATTTGATCCGCCATGTTGAATTCGCCGGTTAAATTCGTAATCATCAGCCCCAAAAACCTATATATCCGTTATTCTGCCAACATTCAATTGACGTTTAGAGAATCTTGTTATAATATTGGATCCGCCATTTTGAATTTAAGAAATCCGACTTTGGATTTGCAATCAGCGACCTCGAAAACCTATATATGCATATTTTCACGACGATCGCGAAAGCTTTTGGAAAAAATTTACATTCCCGACTTTAAAAAATAAAACTTTCATGTGGCAGCCCTTTGAAGGAGTTGGCCGATTTGGTTAAATTTCTGCCAGAATATTTAACGTACTTGTGTACCGAATTTTATTCGTCTACTTTGAACCGTTCTCGTTTTAGAAGGAAAATATCGATTTTTTATTTGACATAGTTGGAGGTTTCATATGGCAACCCGATAAAGGAGTTGTCCAAATTGGCCCATTTACTAGCTCGATCTTTCATTTTTAATAAAGTAACTGTGTACTAAATTTCAAGTCTCTAGTTTAAGGCGCTCTTGAGATAACTCGTGGACAGACTGAGAGACGGACATACAGACAGACAGACAGACAGACAGACAGTCATCTATTAAACGATTTATTTTTTTCTCGCATTAATGGCCATGTGGGTTATTTCGGTATATCATGAATATTTGGATGCGTTACAAAAGTTTGCTCAAAGCTATAGTATCCTACATCTAGAGTATAAAAAATCTACCCCACGAGTGTAAAAGTGTAGGCCGAAAATGACGAACTACATTCGCTGGGATTAAATTTCCCAAACGACAGTGATAATTCTTTTTATTAATATAGTGGTAAAAATCTCAGTACCGCTTACTTTACATTCCAAAGAATCACTCATATCAAGGTAAATAGCTCACTACTATGGCCTGTAACTTCCACTGTTTGCAACTAAAAATAAATGATCATTTGTTCGCTATAAGAACCCTTTAAAGGGTAGTTCTTGGATACAAAACTATCTATGAATTTTAGACCCATTAGCATGGCAAAAATGTCTCTATTTACTTTGCTTACAAAGACAGGGCTTGCTCTGTAAATGAACCTGTGATTGCAGAAACAACATAAGTCATGCTTTTATAAAAATTATGTTTATAACAGTAAGTAAGTAATTAGATTCCCTTCAACAATAAATATATCTGATAATAATATGACTCAGAGTAGTAAAAACAAATGGAGAAGGGCTTCATATGGATTGAATTCTCTAATTCCGATATTTTTCTGAGTATTTGTTTTTTTAATGTTTTCCTTTGAATGAATGTTAATTTTTATGTAAGGAATAAAAGCAACCATAAACACATTATATCTTTTCCATTTCTGACGACAACTCCAGCTTTCCCTTAGGTTCACAAACATTTCACAATAATAAGGCAACAAAAGTAGGACTAAAAATGCTTTTTCAACTTAACCGAGAAAAATATATTATGTCTGGTAACTCCATTAATGTTGTTTTTGTAATCGAATAGTCAAATGATTTTTAAATAATTGGATAAAATACACATAATTTATTCCATCGTGACTTTTACACCTTAAGACACTTAGGCAGCTTGAAAAAAGGTCCAACTTCTAATAGGGTCGGACAATTGTAAGAGTGATGTATTACAAAAATTTCTGGGGAAGATAACATCTGTTCTAGGTGGCAGCAATCGAAGTTATTGATTATATAACGGAGAGACAGATAGCTTAAATCTTTATAAAAAATTGATTATTTTAACTATAATCTTTTAGGGAATCTTCGAAACAGATATACTTAGTCAAAAGTAAGTTGAATTATCATACTTAGTTATGATTATCTTTATGAACATTAGTGAAAAATCATAATTCGCCTAACTCAGTTATATTTTATTACTAATATTATCAGGATTTTTCAAAGGGCAAACGCATAATCAAATTTGGCATAGCCAGATATCACCCACGCCACTGAGAGTTAAAAAAGAGTCAGCAGCAAAAATAGAAAAATGAAAGTAAAAAAGAAACCACTTCTCTTTTGTGAATCCTTTACATTCAGCATAAGCGAAAGTAATGATAACACATTCATCCCAACCCAACCCAACCCGTAAGAAAAGAGAAATTACACAATGAAACAAAAACAAAAATAAAAAATAATTATTGCATCGGAAGCTTTCGGACCTGCGCTTTCAATTCAAGGTTAAAGTGCAATGGAATCCGTAAAATCATTGCAACAAGGCAAAGCGCAGGGAATGCACTAAAAAGGGTGGAGATAAA